>CAUYRT010105584.1:0-16050 GCA_963574885.1 Lepilemur ruficaudatus | reverse complement strand
GTAATATTATTTTGCTTTTATTCAGCCTATCCTTTTCAGTTCATAAAAAGACCAAACTTAACAAAAATGTAGAGCCCAAATTAAAACATAAGCACCACTACATAGCTAACAAACTCATTTCCCTGAAAGTTCTTTGCATATGGCTTTCATCCTGAAGGTAAAAAATTATTTTGTGTGCAGACTGTATCTCCCTCACATCATACTCTGTGTCATACTTGGAAATTTCCATAGTTCTCAGTCTAACTCAGAGACATTAAAACTTGTTCTTGCCCACATCCATTCAGATGTTGAATGCTCTGAACATTTTTAAGCAGATGTTATCAAAGACATTTTCTTGTCACACTTTTCTCATAAATTTGCATAAAATAACCATTGCCAGTGAAAATGAGATATACTTAAACGATTTGTGTTTGTTCCTAAGATCGAAAATATACCTCTATTGAGGAAAGATGTTTTCTTTACTGTACTAAAAATTCTTTTAACATTTTAAAAAATACTTTAAATACATTTCCACAATATTTTTGCATTTAATCTGAAAACACACAAACACATACACCCACACACACACACATACCCTGGAGATATTGCAGGTTTAGTTATAGACAACCATAATAAGTAAAATATTCCAATAAAGTGAACACATGAATTTTTTTGTTTCCTGGTTGCATAAAAGTTATGTTTATACTCTACTATAGTATATTAAGTGTGCAACAGCATTATGTCTAAAAAATGCACATATATTAATTAAAAACATTTTATCTCTAAAACATGCTAATGATCATCTGAGCCTTCAGTGGGTCATAACTTTTTGCTGGTGATTCTCTTTGTCTAGATGTTGATGGCTGCTGACTGATCAGGGTGGTGTTTGGTCAAGGTTTGGGTAGACATAGCAATTTCTTAAAATAAGACAATGAAATTTGCTGCATTGATTGACTCTTCCTCTCATGAAAGATTTCTTTGTAGCAAATGATGCTGTTTGATAGCATTTTACCCACAGTAGAATTTTTTCAAAATTGAAGTCAATTCTGTCAAAACTTGCTGATATTTTATCAAATACATTTATGAAATATTCTAAATCCTTTGATGGCATTTCAACAATGTACACAGTATCTTCACCAGTAATAGATTCCATTTTAAGAAACTTCTTTCTTTATTCATCTATAAGAAACAACTCCTAGCAGGAGGAGAAGATGACCAACTAGAGACATTGCTTGCAGGGCCATCCTGGAGGGAAGATAGGAATTCTGACAACAGGGAGAGGAGAAGAGATGCAGAGTGGGTGCGGACTGTAGGGAGAGGTGGCAGAGCCTGCTGGGAATCTCATAGAGGAAAACTGTGAAGGAGAGAAGGTAAAAGATAAACAAAGAAAGATATCAGGGATGATCAAACCTGGAGAGGCTCTGAGCCCAATGAAAGGATGGCAGAGGGCAGAGGGATCCCTCTCACCTTCCCACAAGCATTGGGTGTCCAGCAGGCTTTTCTAACCCAACAAGCTCAGGCACAACAACAAACACAGTATAGTGGGAAGACTTTGTATGATCCCAGAACTTGAACACTCCCAGAACCCCACTCCATGTGATGTTCCCCTCCAAAGAGAGTGTCGCAAGAGGCCAGAGAGCCAGCTTTCTTCCCTTCAGATGCTTCTTTTCACACTCATCCTGCAAACACTGCAACCAGTGAAGCAGTTTGGGCCAAGAATTTGGTGACCAGCCACCCACCCCAGTGGTGCTATAGGCTGAGGCTTCCAAGGAAAGTGAGACTCATGCTTTTCCCTTTGGGAGCCTACAGTGGCTGCTTGGTGCCTCATTCAGGACCTCCCTGCACAGTGGCATTTGGCAGAGAGTCATGTGCCAGTGGGTCAGACAAGCAGGCTGGACCCCATGCATCCAGAACTCGAGTGGGTTGCTGGAGACTCATGAGGGGCATCTGTGAGTTGGATTCAGGTGGCAAAGAAGCCTGTGTGGGCATATCTGACAGTAGAATACTGTGGGGTTCTGGGATGCAGTGAGCTGTGAGAGTGCGCATCCCTCCCCACAGGGAAACCACCCTGTGTGTTTGGAGTGGGTTCTGCAGTGAGGAGGAGCCCACCCTCAGGATCCATGGCAACCAGGCACGCCTCATTCAGGCACATGGGCTGACAGGAGCAGTGGCCCCCTCCCCAATCCATTCCAACCAGGACAGCTGTTTGTGCCAAGAATCTGGCAAGTGGCCCTCAATCCAGACTGCATATTCCAGGCTGAGGCATCCACAGAGAGTGGGGTCCAGACCTCTTCCTCTGTGGACTTGTGCTGGACCTGGGGTGTCCAATTTGGCAGTTCCCTGCCCACCAGCATTTCATGGAGATGCACACCAGTGGGGAAGGCACGTATGCCAGGGGGAGGTGTGAGAGATAGTCAGATTGTGAATCTCAGATGGCCCCATATCCACAAGCACATTTTCTGGCTGGGTGGGGCCACTTTAGCCCCTCATGGGGGCTTTCCCCAGGAGCTAGGAATAGATCTTTGAACTCTGCCAAAACAGCTACCTTACAATGTTTTGGGGAGCCTGAGGGCAAGCCCACCCCACCTAGCACCACCCAGTCTCACTCCACCATCTGACTCTGGTGAGGCAGAGAACAAGGATATACCTGGAAGTTGCAGGGTCCCACCCACCACCTCCTGAGGGACTAGAGCTGGCCACAAAAACAACATGGCAGCCTGTTCCTTCTAACAAGTGCCATCTACTCACAGGGAGGTCAGTTTGCACAGTAAACTTTTTACAATATTTACAGACTTAGTCATACAGAGTGAGGTCAATTCTCACCCACAAGTGCCACTGACTGTCTCAGAGATTAAACTGGGTGTGCCATTACAGTTCACAGTGATAAGACCACAGGATTGGGGAAAGAGAAAGGATTTCAAAGGCTTCCAACCTCTCTTATCAAACATAGACAGAGAATATGCCCACACACATAGGTCACCACTGCTACAGCATATAAATAACTAGGAACTGAGAAAACCATCACACTAAGGATATCCATAACTAAGGCATCTATCTGGAACCTAGATCACCATCAAAGCACTCACAAACAAAGCTGAAGTGTCTTACATAACATAAGCTACAAATAACCCCATATGAGTGTGTGTGGGGGGGAATCCCTGTCTAAACAAAAGAAAATAAAAAATTAAGAAGTAACAGCTGTTCCAGATGAGATGGAATCAGTGTAAGAACTCCAAAAGTATGAACAAATCAGAAAAAAGGTCACCCTCAAAAGAGAACACCATCCCTCTAGCAATGGATACTAACCAAAATGAAAATATTGAAATGATAAAGAATTCCAAATATGGATTATGAGGAAGCGCAATTAAATCCAAGAGAAATAGAAAGCCAACTCAAAGAAACAAGAAAACTAATTCAGGAAATGAATGAAAAATTCATTAAAGAGATCAATACATTAAAGAAAAAACAAATAGAAATTCTGGAAATGAAAAACTCACTTAAGGAAATACAAAACACAGTGGAAAATCTTAAGAATAGACTAAACCAGACAGAATAAAGAATCTCAGAGCTTGAAGACAACTCTTTCAAATTAACTCAGCCAGTCAGAAATAATGAACAAAGAATGAAGAGAAACCAACAAAGCCTATAAGAAATATACGATTATGTAAAACGTCCAAATATAAGAATCATAGGCATCCCAGAGGGTGAATAAGAAAACCCACAAGGTCTAGAAAACCTATTTGAGGGAATAATTGAAGAAAACTTCCCTGGTCTTGCTAGAGATTTAGACATCCAGATACTAGAGAAGCTTAATGAACACCTGGGAGATTCATTGCAAACAGGCAATCACCAAGACACATAGTCATCAGACTGGCCAAAGTCAACACAAAGGAGGAACTCCTGTGAGCTGGAAGGTGAAAATGGCAAGTAACCTACAAAAGAAAACCCATCAGGCTAACTGCTGACTTCTCAACTGAGACCTTACAAGACAGAAGGGATGGGGGCCCCATGTTTAGTGTTCTTAAACAGAACAACTGCCAACCTACAATGTTGTATCCTGAAAAACCAAATTCTATAAACCAAGGAGAAATAAAGACTTTCCCAGGCAAGCAAACACTGAGGGAATTTGTCAAGACCAAATCTGCCCCGCAGAACATACTCAGTACTACATTATACATGGAGCAGCACAGTGGTCACCCTCCAGTGTAAAACCACCAAAGAGCTAAAGCTCAGAGTTCAAATAAGTCAATAGTATAGGAAGGAAAACAAAACAATAAGGTACTAACCAACAAGATGAATGTAATATTATCCCATATATCAATTCTATAAATCAACATGAATTGTTTGAATTCCCCACTCAAGAGACACAAACTGGCTGAATAGATTTTAAAAATGCAAACAAAATATCTGCTGTCTCCAAGAAACACATCTAACCCACAGGGACTCTTACACACTCAAAGTCAAGGGACGGAAAAAAAATATTCCATGAAAATGAAAACCAAAAGAAAGAAGGTGTAGCCATTCTCATATCAGATAACATTGACTTTAAATCAACAATAGTAAAGAAGGACAAATATGGTCATTATATAATGGTAAAGGGAACAATTCTACAACAAGACATACCAATCCTAAATATTTAACACGGGAGCATCCAGATTCATAAAGCAAATGCTACTAGATCTAAGTAGAGAGACAAATAGTAGGATTTTAATTGCTGGAGACTTCAACACCCCACTGACAGAACTGGACAGATTATCCAAGGAGAAAATAAATAAAGAAACACTGGACTTCCATGGGACTATAGAACAATTGGGCTTAACAGACATTTACAGAACATTTTACTCAAAAGGTACTAAATATACATTCTTCTTATTAGCACATGGAACAATCTCCAAAATCAACCATATTTTAGTCCACAAAACATGGCTCAACAAATTCAAATAATTGAAATCATACCATGCATCTTCTCAGACCACAATGGAATAAAACTAGAAATCAACTCCAGAGAAACACCTCCAGAGAAACACCAGAGAAACACCCAGCTGCACATGAAGTCATGGAAATTAAACAACCTGCTGCTGAATGATTATTGAATCAAATATGAAATTAAAATGAAAATGAAAAGATTCCTTGAACTGAATGACAAAGATGACATGAACTATCAAAATCTATGGGGTAGACCAAAAGCAGTCCTAAGGGGAAAATCCATAGCATTAAATGCATACAACAAAAAGAAAATTAAAAAATAAGCAATCTAATGACATATCTCAAGGAATTAGAAAAGTAAGAGCAAACCAAGCCCAAAGCCAGCAGAAGAAAACAAATAACTAAGTTCAGAGCAGAACTAAGCAAAATTGAAAACAAGAAAATTGTACAAAGTATCAGTGGAAAAAAAGTTGGTTCTTTGACAAGATAAAGAAAATTGATAGACCTCTTGCTAGATTAACCAGGAATAGAAGAAAAGGACTCAAATAAATTCCATTAGAAATGAAAAAGAAGGTATTAAAAGTGATTATACAGAAATACAAAATGTCATTTGTGAATACTATGAAAATCTCTATGCACATAATCTCAAAAAGATCGAGGATATTGACAAATTTCTGGAAACATACAGCCTCCCAAGATTCAATCAGAAAGAAATGGAACTCCTAAACAGACCAATAATGAGCAAAGACATTGAAGTGGCAAAAAGAAAAAAAATCTTCCAACAAAACAAAAACCCTGGACAAGATGGATGCAAAATTTTACCAGACATACAAGGAAGACTTGGTATCCATTCTACAGAAATTATTCCACAACATTGAGAAGAAAGGAATTCTCCCCAACTCATTCTACAAAATCAGTATCCTCTTGATACCAAGGCCAGAAAGGACATAACAAAAACAGAAAACTACAGACCAATATCCTCTATGAATATAGATGCAAAAATTCTCAATAAAATACTAGCAAACCAAATTCAACATCTTATCAAACAAAAATAATAATCCACCATGACAAAGTGGGCTTCATCTTAGGGATCCAGGGATGATTCCACATACGTAATCAATAAATGTGATTCATCACATAAACACTACCAAAAACAAAGACCATATGATGATCTAAATAGATGCAGAAGAGCATTTGACAAAATCCAACACCCTTTCATGATAAAAACTCTCAACAAACTAGGCATAGAAGGAACATATCTCAAAATTATGAAAGCTGTATATGGCAAGCCCACAGCCAACATCATACCAAATGGAAAAAAGTTCAAAGTATTACCACTAAGAACTGGAACAAGATAAGTATGTCCACTGTTACCACTTCTATTCAACATAGCGCTGGAAATTCAAGCCAGAGGAATCAGGCAAGAGAAAAAAATTAGGGGTATTCAAATCAGGAAAGAAGGGGTCACACTATTGCTTTTTGCAGACAATATAATATTATACCTAGAATACTCCAAAGATTCCAGCAAGGTATTTATGGAACTGATAAATAAATTCAGCAAAGTTTCAGTATACAAAATCAATGTATGCAAATCTATATCATTGCTATACACCAATAACAGTCAAGCTGAAAGTCAAATCAAAGACTCAATACCATTCACAATTGCTACAAAGAAAATAAAATGCCTAGGAAGATACTGAACCAAGGAGGGTAAAGACCTCTACAAAGAGAAATACAAAACACTGAGGAAAGAAAGTGCAGATGAGACTAACAAGTGAAAAAACATATTATGCTCATGGATCAGTAGAATCAACATTGTTTAAATGTCCATACTATCCAGAGATTTATAAAGTCAATGCAATTCCCATCAAAATACCAATGTCATATTTCACAAATCTAGAAAAAATAATTCTATGCTTCATGTGGAACCAGAAAACAGCTTGATTAGCCAAAGCAATATTAAGCAAAAGGAAAAAACCTGGAAGCATCATATTACCAGACTTCAAATTGTACTACAAGGGTATAGTAACCAAAACAGTATGTTATTGGCACAAAAAGAGAGCCATAGACCAATAGAACAGAAGATCCAGATATAAAATCATCCACATACAGCTAACTGATCTTGGACAAGGCAGATGACAATATACACTGGAGAAGAGAATTCCTATTCAATAAATGGTGTTATGAAAATTGGATAGCCACATGCAGAAAAATGAAACAGAATCCCATCTCTCACCATTTTCAAAAATTAATTCAAGATGGATAAAGGACTTAAATGTGAGGAATGAAATCATAATAATTCTAGAAGAAAATGTTGGAAAAGCTCTTCTAGATATCAGCCTAGACAAAGAATTTATGAAGAAGACCCCAAAGACAATCATAGCAACAACAAACATTAATAAATTGGACCTGATTAAATTGAAATGCTTCTGCACAGCCGAGGAAACAATTTGACAGAGTAAACAGACAATCTATAGAATGGGAGAAAATATCTGCACACTATACATCTCATAAAGGGCTAATAACCAGAATCTATAAAGAACTCAAGCAAATCAGCAAGAAAAAATAAACAAGCCCATTAGAAAGTGAGCAAAAGACATGAACAGAAAAAAAGATAGAGAAATGGCCAATAACCATATTAAAAATGCTCACCATCTCTCATCATCAGGGAAATGCAAATCAAAACCACTATGATATATCACCAGACCCCAGTGAGAATGTCTTTTATCAAAAAGTCTCAAAACAACAAATGCTTGGTTGGATGCAGAGAGAAAGGAACAACTTATACACTGTTCGTGGGACTGCAAATTAGTATAACCTATATGGAAAACAGTGTGGAGATAACTCAAAGAACTAAAAGTAGATCTACCATTCAATCCAGCAATCCCAATACTGGGTATTTACCCAACAGAAAAGAAGTCATTTTATCAAAAAGATCTATACTCAAATGTTTATTGCAGCACAATTTACAATTGCAAAGATGTGGAATCAACCCAAGTGTCCATTAATTCATGAGTGAATTAATAAAATGTGTTGAATATATACCATGGAGTACTACTCGGCCATTAAGTAAGATGATTTAATGACTTTTGCAACAATTTGGAGGGAACTGGAGACCATTATTCTAGGTGAAATATTTAAAAAATAGAAAAACGAATATCACATGTACTCACTATTAAATTAGAACTAGTTGATGAGCACACATGTGCATAGTGGGAAATAAAACTTATATCCAGCAGTGGGGAGGGAGAAGATGGTTGAAAACCTACCTAACAGGTACAATGAACACTATCTGGGTGACTGGCACATTTATCACCATCACACAAGCATTATAAAAGTGATCCATGTAACCAAAAACATTTGTACCCCCATAATACTTTAAATAAAAATAAACAACTCTTCTTCCATTCAAATTTGATCATTAGATTACAGTAATTCAGTCACATCTTTGGGCTCCACTTCTAATTCCAGTTCTTTTGCTATTTCCAGCACATCTGCAGTTACTTTATCCACTAAAGTCTTGAACCCCTCAAAGACATCCATTAGGGTTGGAATCTATTTTTCCAAACTCTTGTTAATGTGGATATTTTGACATCCACCCATGAATCACAAATGTTCTCAATGTCATGGATAATGGTGAATTCCTTCCAGAGATTTTCAATTTACTTTGCCCAGATCCCTCAGAAGAATCACTATCTATAACAGTTATTGCTTTACAAAATATATTTCTCAAAGAATAAGACTTGAAAGTCAAATTTATTCCTTGATCCATGGGTTGCAGAATGGATGTTGTACTATCAGACATGAAAACAATATTAATTTCCTTGTACATTTCATCAGAGCTCTTAGGTGACCAGGCACATTGTCAATAAGCAGTAATATTTTGAAAGGAACCTTTTTCCTGAAGTTCAAACACAGAAGTGGGCTTAAAATATTCAGTAAACCATTGTGTATATAGATGTGCTGTCATCTAGGCTTTGTTGTTCTATTTATAGAGCACAGGCGGAGTAGATGAAGCATAACTCTTAATGGTCCTAAGGTTTTTGGAATGGTAGATATCGAGATGATTTCTTTCCTTCAACCTCATGAACCAACCTTTGCTAGCTTCCAACTATTCTTCTGTAGCTTTCTTGCCTCTCTCAACCGTCATGTAATTGAAGAGAGTTAGACTCTTGCTCTGAATTAGGCTTTGGCTTAAGGGAATGTTGTGGCTGGTTTGATCTTCTATCCAGACCACTAAAGCTTTCTTCATATCAGTAATACAGATGTTTCACTTTCTTATCATTTGTGTGTATCACTTTTAATTTCCTTCAAGAACTTTTCCTTTGCATTCACAACTTGGCAACTGTGTGGTGCAAGAATCCTAGACATCAGCCTTTCTCAGCTTTTGACATGCCTTCCTCACTAAGCTTAATCATTTCTTGCTTTTGTTTTAAATTGAAAGACGTGCAACTGCTTTTTTCACTTCAACACTTAGAGGCCATTGTGTATTATTAATTATCCTACTTTCTATATTTTTGTGTCTCAGAGAATAGAGAGACCCAGGAGAGAGAGAGATGGGGGAACAGTCAGTCAGTCGTGTGCAGTCAGAACACACACAACACTTGTTGATTAAGTTTGCTCTCCTATATAGCTGTGGTTCATGACACCCCAAAATAATTACAATAGTAACCTCTAAGATCACAAACCACCACAACAGGTATAATAATAATAAAAAATTTGAAATATTGCAAGAATTAACAAAATGTGACACAGAGATACAAAGTGAGCTCATGTTGTTTGAAAAATGGTGCAGATAGACTTGTGTCATGAAGAGTTGTAACAAATCTCCAATTGTAATAAACAAAAATCTGTGAAGCACAATAAAGCCAAGTGCAATAAAATAATGTATGCCTGTACGTATAAACTCCTCTTTTTGATGTCCCCAATCCTTCTGTAAATGATATATTATCTTTTTCTTTTCTTTATATTATCCCATGAAGAGAGAAGAGAGTTAAAATAAACTTCTAGTTAGGGTCATTATTTAAATGGTCACAAGAGGCCATAACTCTCACTATAATAATAATAAAACTTGGATAATTTTTAAAAGTCATTGTTGTTTAAAAAGCCATTAGGAATCTAAAGATGCAAATAATTTTAAATGAACTAAACTCCAGAGAGAAATGAGTTCTATCTGGAAGAGAAAAATTTGCTAGTTTATTTTATGCCTGAAGGCAGAATGGACAGAGGCTATAACCTTCCATAGGCAAGGGATGTCCTATATTTAAGGAGAAACTTTTAAGGGACATGTGTTGAGTGACAAAATGAATTAAATTCCAAAAAGTCCCATAAGAATGCTACATCTCACTTGTCCATAAATTCTTTCTCAGAAAGGCCTCGAATACATGGAAACCTACTAAATATTGGGGCCAAAATAGGAAGGCAGGAGAAGATCTCCTGAGGTACATAATGTGGGACAGATGGTGGTTGAAGAATTCACCCGTAACCCCTAAATCTGTCTGTAAAGTATAAAAAGATCTTGAGAGTCTCACAACGCTTAGGAGGACAATACCAAGTCCTCCTAAAATTACAAGTCCAAAACTTACTGCCAAAACATTTTGAAACCAGGAATGAACTCAAATAAACAATCACTGCCACCTATACCAATCCAGTTGAACAAGAGATTAGATTCAGGTCTGTCAGAACAAGGAGTATTCTCTGTTCTGAAATTAAGTATCATTTACTTTCTTCTTTGTTGCACACAAACACATATGATTCAATATACAATACAACATTGTATGGTATGTGAGAACAAAATGAAACAGAAAAATCAGAATACTACGGTCCAAACCACATGTACTCACCATCAAGTTGGCATTAACTGATCAATCCTTATGTGCACATACAGTAGTAACATTCATCAGGTGTCGGGCAGGTGGAAGGGGGGGTCAGTATATTCACACCTAATGGGTGAGGTGCACACTGTCTGGGGGATGAACATGCTTGAAGCTCTGACTCGGGTGGGGCAAAGGCAATATATGTAACCTAAACATTTGTACCCCCGTAATATGCTGAAATAAAAAAAATTTAAAAAATTTTAAAAAGATAACAATGGTCAAAAAATCAAGTGAAAAACTGTTACAAAGCATAGAATCAAAATTGAACCAAGAATTAGTTTTAGTTGGCAAGGAAATTAAAGTAACTATTTTAAAGTATGTTTAAAAACTTAGGAAACATTTTACTGACAGCATGGATTAATGAGGATTTCATTGGAAAAATGAAAACTTCCTTCTCTAAAGGAAGAAGATCTAGAAGACAGAGCAGAAAAATTATCTGAAAATATAATAGCCAATAATTTTCCAAAATTGATGAAAGACATTAGCAGGCATATTCAAAAAGCTTAGCAAAACTTAAGCAAAAAAAAAGAAGAAGAAGAAAATCACACCTAGACAAATCATAGTCAAGCTATTAAAAAGCAAAACTAAGAAGAAATTTTTAAAGCACTCACAGAAGCTGGACTTCTGAAACAGCAGAATGAGGAGCTTAGAAAATCCCTTCCCCAAAAATAATAATAAAATTGGGGAAAAAAATTGTCAATATCAACCATTCTGACTCTGGAAATTGACCAAAGAAATACAATACTTTGGAAAAAAACTTAAAAAAAAAACCTGTCAGAAGTACTATACTCTAGTTAATATATGTGTTGTTCAAAGGGGTATGTGTTAGCAACTCTGTAATTACTTTATGCGTTTATTTGTATTGAATGAATAAGTGAATATCTATAATATATATCAACAGCCAGGTTTCTTACTTACAGAGAAAGTTAGAAACAAGAAAAGGGAGAAGTCTAGAAGGGAATTTGTGGTATTTAATTTAAATCAAAGATATATATTAATATATTAACTCATGGCAACACTCACATAAATTTTAAGTACATAATACTTACGGTAACTACAGGCACTATGTTGTACAGCAGATCTCTAGAACTTCTTCATCTTACATAACTGAAACTTTATACCCATTCAACAGCAACTCGCCATTTCCCTCTCATCCCAGCCCTTGCCAACCACCATTCTACTTTCTGTTTCTATGAGTTTAATTACTTTTGATATCTCATATAAGTAGAATTATGCAGCATGTGTCATTTTATGACTGGCTTATTTCACTTTGTGTGTGCACACACACAGATCCATGAGCTAATATTGATACCTCTGATTCGAACATACACCATGCATACATACAGACAGTCCCCAACTTATGATTGTTGGACTTGAGATTTTTCAACTTTACAATGGGTTTACCTGGAAGTAACCTCATGGTGAGTCAATGGGCATCTGCATATAGAATGTGTGTGTGTCTGTATATGTGTGTGTGCATGGGCTTATGCACATGCAGGTTAGTATATTTGAATATATTTCCCAGTTCTGTCCACTAAGAAGACCTAGGTATAATTCTACTTTTGTTGAACTTTAACAAACAAATATGTATTACTGTCCAGATCTTGGTTTCTAAATACAATTCTCCAGTAAAAGGAGCCTGGGCTTCTTGAAGACTTGGTCAATTCACTTCTAGGGCTGTAACTCGGATAAATGGATAAATGCAAGATGAGCCTAGAACATCTTGTGATGCCAAAAAATAAGGAAATGCTTGAAAAAACATAGAGAATGGGCAAATGTAGACAGAAGCCAACTTGAAGGAGATACCATTGGCCAATGTTGGAATAATTTAACAAACAAAATCAGAATAATTGCATTGGATTCTGATCCACAGAATCAAATTAATATACAAGAGTCAATAGATATATTAATACATGGAAAGGTGAGTAAATAATGGAGAAGAGACAGTTCTTTACAAAAGAATTCCAATAAGTAAAAGTAGAAGAAATGAGGAAAATACAAAGTTACAACATACAAAAATGAGGTAAATACAAAACTAGGAAAACACTACAGTAATAATGATTACTTCCTCTTAATGAATAACAAATATATTTTCTCTTTTTTATGATTTTCATCAATTTCTTTTCTCTAGCTTGCTTTACTGTAACAATACAGCATATAATACATAAATATACAAAGTATGTGTTAATCAACTATTATGTTATTGGAAAAGCTTCTGATCAGTAGTAGGTTATTAATAGTTAAGTTTTGAGATAGTCAAAAGTTATGTATAAATTTTCAGTTGTGCAGGGTGTCACTACCCTTAAGCCCAAGTTGTTGAAGGGCCAACTTTGTATTTACCTTTACATGTATATGTATACACATCAATTTATGTTTAATATATTTATGTTTATATTTAGATTAGTACATGCAAATAAAAAAACCTGTAACTATATACCAAATTATTGATTATTTTTTCTCTTTGAGAAAGAAGGGTGATAGTCAAAGAGATCATATGCCTTCTACATTATACATTTTATGTTTTTCTGTCATGTTTGAATTTCTGCAATGAAGACAGATTCATTTTGAACAAAACAATACAGGTATTAAAGTTTTTTAAAAAATATGGTGGAACATGGGTGAATAAAAACCAAGTTTAGAAACTAAGCTAACTTTATCCATAGTCCATTAGATAAATGCCTGATTTTCTGAGCCATAGCTCCAGCCAGCCAGCTATATTCAAATTTATATCCACATTTGACTGGAAACATTAACAAATAGGGAAGGCATAAAATATTTAGAGCCCATGGAGCACTTAGTACTCTCGGAATGATCTATTCACACACCCAGCCCTATGCTGTGTCTTTTAGGTCACTTTTGCTCATTTATGTTATCTATAGCTACAGTGCAGCTTTCTTATATTTCATTTAGCACTGTCATAAGACTAACAATAAACTTTGACACATACTTAAAGTTCCTTTTATTCTCTTCTCTTCATGTCATCTGCAGATGATTTAGAGAGGCAAATTATGTTCTCCTCAGTAATAATTTTTAAGTATTAAAAACACTTAGAAAATGCATTTGTAATTTAAGGGAACAAACTGCCTTCACATTAACCCCCCTTCCCCCATGCTTATTTAATTCTTGCTGATGTGTGTCTTGCTGAGTTGTCAGAATGAACTAAACCTGTGTTTATGGAAACTTCTAATGAGCTGCGTATGGTTACTCCTTTTCTGCATGGACCACAATAAAGACAGCATTGCCCATGTGGTCATTCTATGCTGGGACTGTCACCTGTCAATAATCCAGTCACATGACTTTGGCTGGGTGCATCTTAAAAAAATGGATGAGTTTCCACAAAATCTTGAAAGAGTATCTCTTAGATACAAAATAGAGGCCCAGGTGGGAGGATCACTCAAGTTCAGGAGTTCAAAACCAGCCTGAGCAAGAGTGAGACCCCGTCTCTACTAAAAACAGAAAGAAATTAATTGGCCAACTAAAAATATATAGAAAAAATTAGTCAAGCACGGTGGTGCATGCCTGTAGTCCCAGCTACTCAGGAGGCTGAGGCAGGAGGATTGCTTGAGCCCAGGAGTTTGAGGTTGCTGTGAGCTAGGTTGACGCCATGACACTCACTCTAGCCCGGGCGACAGAGTGAGACTCTGTCTCAAAAAAAAAAATTAAATTAGAAAAATAATAAGAGTAATAGGTGAATTAGCAGGGGCATAAGAAAAATGATGTGACAGAGACAAATTCCTGGATGATCTGAACAAAGAATGAGAAAGTGCCATAAGTTAGGAACAAACTTACTGCAATGTCTACACCCTTCAGGTGACTTTATTATAAGACTTAACACATGAACTGAAGGGTTTACATATAGTGAGATAAAGAAAATACTTATAACACCAATAGTTTTTTTGAATGAAGTTATTTAACAATCTTTACAAACTAGAGAATTTTAAAAAATCATTTTACATACATGGTTTGAGTATTTTATCTGTTCATTTTAGCTACTAGAGAGCATTCCATTTAATTGATAAAATGCTTCTATACTACTCGCCCCCCCCCAGGATAATTAACTTATTTACAGTTTTTTCTACTCTCCTATGCAATACTATGGTAAAAATTCTTGTATACATTTTGTGCACAACTAGTTTGTCCAGGGTGAACGCTAACCTAACAATAAAACCAGAAAAGAAGTTGCAAAAGAATAGGCACAGTAGAATACAATTGACATAAATTTTTATAACATTAAATATTTCATAGATATAGGTTTTTTTGAAGAGAGGTGCAAAAGTGAATACGAATGATTTATTCTACCTTCAGAATGGTAGTCACCTTTGGGGAGTTAAGGAGGGCAAAGGAATTGAGGTTAAGGCTTAGCTGTCTTCTTATGTTTTCTTGTTTAATACTAATCTAAAACAAACAACAAAAACTGAGAACCCAGATATAAAACCATCCTCACATAGACATTTGATCTTTCACAAAGCAGACAACAGCATACACTGGGGAAAAAATCCGTATTCAATAAACGATGCTGGGAAAATTGTATAGCCACATGTGGAAGACGGAAACAGGATCCACTCCTCTTGCCTCTCACAAAAATCAACTCACAGTGGATAACACACTTAAACCTAAGGCATGAAACCGTAAGAATTCTAGAAGAAAATGTTGGGAAAACTCATATGGACATTGGTCTAGGGAAAGAATTTATGAAGAAGACCCTAAAGATAATCACAGCAACAACAAAAATATTAATAAATAAATGGGACCTGATCAAATTAAAAAGCTTCTGCATGAAGGATAGACAAACTACCACAAGAGCAAACAGACAACCTATAGAATAGGAGAAAATATTCGCAGCTACACATCTGGTAATCTGGCTGATAACTAGAATCTACATGGAATTCAGGAAAATCAGCAAGAAAAAATCAAACAACTCCATTAAAAAGTGGGAAAAGGACATGAACAGAAACTTTTCAAAAGAAGACAGACTAATGGCCAAGAAACATGAAAAAATGCTCAACATCTCCAATCATCAGGGAAATGCAAATCAAAACCACAATGAGATATCACTTAACTCCAGTGGGAATGGCTTTTACCAAAAAACACCAAAACAACAAATGTTGGCATGGATGCAGAGAGAGATGAACACTCATACACTGCTGGTGGGACTGCAAACTAGTGCAACCTCTGTGGAAAGCAATACGGAGATACCTTAAAGCAATGCAAGTAGATTTACCATTTGATCCAGCAATCCCATTACTGGGCATCTACCTAGAAGAACAAA
>CAUYRT010105583.1:0-59200 GCA_963574885.1 Lepilemur ruficaudatus | reverse complement strand
TTCTATATATATTTAGTTGGCCAATTAATTTCTTTCTATTATTAGTAGAGACGGGGTCTTGCTCTTGCTTAGGCTGGTCTCGAACTCCTGACCTTGAGCAATCCGCCCGCCTCGGCCTCCCAGAGTGCTAGGATTACAGGCGTGAGCCACCGCGCCCGGCCTTTTTTCCCACTTTTTAATGTGGTTATTTGTTTTGAGTTTCTTGTAGATTCTAGATATTAGTACCTTGTCAAATATATAGTTTGTGAATATTTTTTTCCCATTCTGCAGGTTGTCTGTTTATTCTGTTGATTATTTCTTTTGCTGTGCAGAAACTTTTTATCTTAATTAAATCTCATTTATTTATTTATATTTTTGTTGTATTTGCTTTTGGGGTCTTAGTCATAAACTTTTGCCTAGGCCAATGTCCATGAGAGATTTTCTAAGTTTTCTTGCAGAATTTTCATGGTGTCAGATCTTACATTTAAGTCTTTAATCCATCTTGAGTTAATTTTTGTGTATGGTGAGAGATAGGAATCCAGTTTGTTTCTGCTGCATGTGGCTCTCCAATTTTCCCAGCACCATTTATTGAATGGGCCATCCTTTCCCCAGTTATGTTTTTGTCTGCTTTGTTGGTTGTAGGTGTATGGTTTTATTTCTAGGTTCTCTATTCAGTTCTATTGATCTTTGTGTCTACTTTTATACCAATACCATGCTGTTTGGATTATAGCCTTGTAGTATAATTAAAAGTCTGATAATGTGATGCCTCTTGATTTGTTTTTTTTTGTTGTTACTTTTGGGTTGTTTTGTTTTGTTTTTGCTTAGGATTTCTTGGCTATTCATGCTGTTTTTGATTCCATATGAAATTTAGGATTGATTTTTCTAATTCTGTGAAAAATGACATTGATATTTTGGTGGCAGTTACATTGAAACTATAAATCACTTTGGGCAGAATGGACATTTTCACAATATTGATTCTTTACATGAAGGAAAATTTAAAAGCCTGTGCAGAAAATCTCTGTGACCTTTTGAGTTAGGCAAAAATTTCTTAGATATGACACCAAAAGCATGATTCATAAAAGAAAAAAAAAATTGGTAAACTGGATCTCATCAGAAGGACTTCTTTCTCCACAAAAGATACTTAAGAGAATAAAAGGCCACAGACTAGAAGTTATATGCAAATTGCATATCTGATAAAGGATTTGTATCTAAAATATATAAAGAATGCTCATACAGTAAGAAAGCAAACAGCTCAATTTTTTCACACGGGCAAAAGATTCAAACGGACACTTTACCAAAGGTGATATATAGATGACATATGAAAAGATGCTTATGATTATTAATTAGCAGGGAAGTTTGCATTAAAACCACAATGACATATTACGCACCAATGAAAATGCCTGAAAACAAAAGCTGACTGTCCAAATGTGGGAATGCAAAGTGGTACAGCTATTTTGAAATTGTTGGCAGTTTCTCATAAAGTTAAACATATGCTTATACTATTGAGTACTTTTCACTCACTATTTACCCAAGTGAAATGAAAACTTAAGTTTGTACAAAATCTGCATAGGAATATTTATAGTGACTTTGTTCATAATTGCCCAAAACTGACAGCAGCCCAAATGTCCTTCAGCTGGTGAATGGATAAACTATGGTATGTCCATATAATGGAATACCATTCGGGAATACAAAGGGATAAACTTATGTATCCAGCAATGTGAGTGAATCTTAAATACATTATGCTAAAAAAGACTCAAAGGTTACATATGATTTCATTTATAGGACGTTCTGGAAAAGGCTAAACCATAGGGACATAAAAACAGACCAGTGTTTGCCTGAGATCAAAGGTGTAGAGCGAGGTTGACGGTTCAAGGGGCAGGGTGGGGTTTGGGGAGTGATGGAATTGTTCTGCATAGTAATCATCATGAATACACAACTGTACATTTTTGTCAATACCAGCAGAACTACACTGAAAAGAGTGAATTTTACTGTATGTAAATTACACCTTAATTTTTTTAACAACTTTATTGAAGTATAATTTACATATCATGCAATTAATTCATTTAAGTGTACAATTAAATGATTAATAGTAAATTTACTTAGTTGTACAGCTATTCACACAAATCAGTTTTAGAACATTTCCTTCCCCCTATTGAGTAATAGGGAAAGAAATCATGCAGAGACAGGAGGGAAGCACACAAATGACTTCTAGCTGGGAAACAAGGCCTTCGTGGCATGTCTGTGTTTTTGTAGCTTTATATAATGAGAAGAGGTAGGCAAAATAAAGTAAATTTTTGAGGAAGCTCAAATGTCAAAAGGGGTTTCTAAACAGTTGGAGTGTTTTTATTTTAGATCACCTTTCCCATTCTCTGGGCATATGACTCCAAGGAAGTAATAATGCCTCCTTGATTATAGCATGATTGCCACCTGTGTAAATGCATAAGAAACATCTATCTAGACTAGGTATTTACAAGGAATGTTTAACAGTGGGTATACCAAGGGGTTGGGATTAGACTATTTAGGGAACTTCTTTATCCTTTGAGATTTGTTATTTTTATTACTTAAGAAAATAAATAACTAAAAAGATATTTTAAAGAATCACAGACTCATTTACCATAGGGTTAGATGATGAGCCCTCTGATATGTTTTAAATGTGGTATGGTTCACTAAAATTTAGTTTTCAGGAAGACAGTCTCCCATATAACATTAACTGCATCTCTGTTCCCTGATGATTAGAAAAATTTTGTTTCTGTTCTTAACATTTTAAATCACTGGAAATTCAAAGTAAAAAGTTAACATCTGTTTTATGTATAGTCATGATTTTACTGAGTTGATCAAGTATTTTTTAAATTCTTGAAGAAAAAAATCAATTTTTAAGCTGGTTAAAATGATCATTTGCTATCATAATATTATTAAAATGTGTACTTTTGTATACATTTTCTTCCTTAGCATTAAAAATGAATGGTGAAAAAATGTCAATTAAAGAATACTATAGATTTTTTAAAAACATATTTCTGGCTTCATATTCTTCTCTAGAAAGCTCACAGATACTTCTTGAGTATCCACTAGGCAGGCACTTTGTCAAGCAGTAGATAATAATTACTTCTGATTATTGTATAAGATTTAAAGAAACTGTATGTATATTATCTTATTCCTTGCAACAGCCCTGTGAAAGTAGAAGACAAGTTTAGAGATGCTAAATTCATTTGTTTGTTCATCTATTCATCCATTCATCCTTCAACAAATGTTTAAATGAGTGCCTACTATGTACCATTCCCTGCCAACACTAGGGGCATAAAGACAACTGAGACAGTCTCTGCCTTTGAGAACCTCCATAAGTTGTCACTCAAGGTCATACCACTAGAAAGTGGCAGAGCCAGGTCCTCTGATTCAATACCCTTTTCCTGTTGCCACAGTGCCTCTCAAAACAAGAAAATGGCCTGGGATCAAGAAGAAGGTTGATTCATTTTTTGTTGTAGATTAAGAAAGTCCTCTACTTTAGGGAACTCAAAAGTAATTAAAATAAGTCTAAAAATGAACATTGTTTTCTTTGTTCCAGAGCAGCAATGTCTGTCTGGCAAAGTTTAGCAATGACCACTAGAACCAGAAATAGGACATGTCACTTCTCTTTGGCCTGAGTCCAGACTGGTCACCCCTGATCTGTAGGAACCCAGCTGACTCTTAGTCTTTGTCTTGGAGGGAACCCCAAGGGCCAGATCAATCCAGGATCTCCATTTTACAGAACCTCCCTAGCTGCCCTTCCCTGGACAAGAATAGGGTGAGTCAGTGCAGGGATTGTTGGGACTGTGTCATCCTGGAATCCAGATCTTTCTTCCTCATTTACAACAGGAATAGGGTGGATTTCCTGATGTCAAGTGCCAACAGTAACCGGCGCTTACTGTTCACTGTGTATGAGTTGTCAGAATCAGAAGTACCATGACTTAATCCTCAGCAAAAAGGCAGCTAGGGCAAAGGCAAGGAGGAACAGTTGTTTCTTACGTGGCTGCACTTCATGAGAATGAGCAACTAGAGAAGTTTGTGGTGAGGGAAACCATTTCTGCACTTTTTGTAATATTAATAGCTTCTCCAAGATCGCTCAGTATCTGGGAGGCTTTGAGGAGGAGCACACCATTCTGTTGGCCTGCTCTCTCAGTCAGTGCTTCCTTCCAGGACGTAAGCTCAGGGACAATGTAGACATGTGCCAATCGGCCCTTCTGAGCCAGAACTATTACACTGAATATCAGGAATTTCAGATACTGCTTCAGAGGAACTCTTCTCTGAAATGTGTTTAGGTCCATTTCATCTTCATCCTGCTCCAGCTGTTTTTCTGCCTTGTACAGGTACATGTGGAAAAGTGAAAAGCCACTCTACTACTCATTCATTGACAAACCAGTAGTATATAAAAGAAGAGGTGAGTTGAATTTCCCCTTGTTGAGACAAAGTAACGACACAGTTGTAGAAAAGCTAAATATCTGGACTTGAACAGTGAATTCATAAAGTAAATTTTTTTACTTTTTTTTTTAAACAAATGTTTCAGTGCATATATACATCCAAAGCAGTGTCATCCTGTGCAAGAAATGTCCATAGGAATCTATTTCAGGAACATGCCATTATTCAAAACAGAGCTAAAGTTCCTACCAAATTCTAAAACCCTACGTTTCTGTAACTTTTAGAATTCTTTGTAGAATTGCCGTTAGAGTGTACATTCTTTTTTTTTTTCAATTGTGGCCAGACACAGTGGCTCATGCCTGTAATCCCAACACTTTGGGAGGCTGAGGCAGGAGGATCACTTGAAGCCGGGAGTTCAAAACCAGTCTGGGTAACATAGCGAGACTCCATCTCTACAAAAAATAAGAAACATTTGCTGTGTCTGGTGGTGTGCACCTATAGTCCCTGCTACTTGAGAGGCTGAGGCAAAAGGATTGCTTGAGGCAAAGAGTTTGAGGCTGCAGTGAGCTATGATTGCACCACTGCACTCCAGCCTGGGCAACAGAGTGAGACCCTGTCTCCAAAAATAAATAAGTAAAATAAAAAAATAGTGGTAAAATATACATGACATAAAATTATCATTTTAACCATTTTAAAGTAGTTCCCCCATTCCCTTCATCCAGTTTTAATTTCCCCTAATGTTATCCTCGTACATTACGATAATACATTTGTCAAAACCAACATTGGTACATTCCTATCAAGTAAACTCCAGGCTTTAGTTGTGATTTAACATTAGTTTTTATTTTATTCCTTTCCTTCTTTTCTTCTATTTCCAGACATGGTGGTGAATCTACAAAAACAATTTAGCGCACTGGTTGATTGGACACCAACTGTTGAAAAAAAACACCCCTCAAGTTTTCAGTTCAGCTGGACTGAAGAAGACACTGATAGAACTTGTTTCCATGGACACAGCCTCCAGGGAGTCCTGAAGGAGAAAGGCCAGTCACTGCTAACCAAGAATTCATCATATTGGCTTAGTACACAGAAATTCTGCAAAGGGTACGCCATGCTTTTAGAAAAAGTCACGTACAATTTAAGCAGTTAACTATAATAAGAGACAGGTTATTTGTTGGAATCAGAAGCTGGTGAGAAAAGGAAATCAGAATTATCTTTTGAGTTTTGTGTGACAGTTTTAGGAGAGCTGGTAAAAATGCAGAAAGATGACATAGCACAATTAGTACAAACTGTTCCTCCTAGCTAAATTAACCAAACAGTAGAAGTGTCAGTGAATGCTCAGGAAAATGCACGTTGTTTTTTTGGTACATATTATTTCTTTTTCTGGATAAGTGACATATATCATGTCGTTTAACTTCTTTAAGTATTTCTTAAAAATAAGGATATTCTCTCAAGTAACCACAGTACAGTTATCAAATTAAGGAAATTTAATATTATTATGGTAACTTTATCTAAACCACAGTCCATATTCCAGTTTTGTCAGTAGTCCTAATAGTGCCCTTTTGTAGCAGGATTAAGTTCAGGGATAAATTCCAAGAGAAACCAGTGGAGGAATGAATATTAAAAAAAGTAAAAATAAAAAATAAAGTTCAGGAATAGATATGGTGTTTGTTGATTTTATCTCTTTAGTCCCCTTTAATCTGATGTTCCTCGGCCTTTGTCTTTCATGACATTGGCTTGTATTCTCCAAAATGTCAAGTTATTTTATAGACTTTCTCAGAATGGCTGTGTGTAATGCCTCCTCACGTTGAGATGCAGGTTCTGCATCCCAGGCCAAAACCAGTGTCGTGTCCTCCTCAAGGTGTTGCTTCTCAGGTTATGGCATCTGGAGACAAGGCATCCATTTGCCCCTAGGATATTAATATTGATCACTTGGTTGAGGTAGTGTGTGGTTTTTCCCACAGTATAATTACTATTTTTCCCCTTGCAACTAATAAGAAATCTCTGGGGAGACACTTGAGCGGCCAAATACCCTGTTCCTCATGAAACTTTGCCTCCTTGATTTCATGTTTTATGTTTAGATTATTGCCTCATATCTACTGAATGTGGGTCTAGTAAGTGAAGTCTAGTAAACAAAGCATGCTTTTATGATTATTGAGTCTGGATACAGCGGGATTAAAGATAGGAAGCTGTATTGAGGGAAGTAATCTATGTAGGACATAGTAAAAGCCCTGTAGTGTCCAAATGGTAAGACACACAGGCTTTTGACTTACATCAGGTTTAATTACCACCTCTTTGGCACGCTGGCTTCAGTGCATTCTCAGACTTCTGACTTAGTGACAGGCTGCCTCCTTATTTTCTCTTTACTTTTTCTGAAGAGGTTTATATTCCCTATAAAAGGTGGATATTGGAATAATACAGTGTAAATTACTGTTAGGTCATTTATTTTCATCAGGTAGTAGGTAGGAAAGAACTTATTACTCCCCAAAGCACGAAAGTTTTTTCCTTAATTGCACTGAAAATCAACTCCAAAACTGTTTTTCGAGTACTTAAAAAAATAAGGCACTAGGTGGCATTAGGTGTACCCACCTAAATCCTAGGTGGGTACAAAGATTACTCAGGAAGTTTCTTTTCTACGTTCACTCGGAGAGAAGATATCTTTTTTTATGAGAGTATGTTTTCCCCACCTTCCTTCTGTAATGTCTCAATAGCTGTAAAGAGGAGTATATGGACTTAAGACTGCAGAGATAATTGGTGGGCTATACAGGTGTTCATTGTAAAATTCTTTCAACTTTCCTATATGTTGGAAATCTTTTATAATAAATGGTCAGGGGAAAAACTAAAGTGATTTAGGCCTTGCTATAAAATTCCTTCCTCCTTGCCTATTTTAACTTTTAACTAGTTTTCTATAATAATAGCAAAATGGCCATTCAATAAAATAGTTTTATGACTTTGAAGTCACTTTATCAGTTTCTTCATATTTTAAATAAAAGGACTAGAGTAGCCGGGCACGGTGGCTCACGCCTGTAATCCTAGCACTCTGGGAGGCCGAGGCGGGTGGATCACTCAAGGTCAGGAGTTTGAAACCAGCCTGAGCAAGAGCGAGAACCCGTCTCTACTAAAAATAGAAAGAAATTAATTGGCCAACTAAAAAAAATATGTATATATATATAAAAATTTAGCCAGGCATGGGGACGCATGCTTGTAGTCCCAGCTACTTGGGAGGCTGAGGCAGAAGGATTGCTTGAGCCTAGGAGTGTGAGGTTGCTGTGAGGTAGGCTGATGCCACAGCACTCTAGCCTGGGCAACACAGTGAGACTCTGTCTCAAAAAAACCAAAAAAAGGACTAGAGTAATATTTACTCAAATTCTCAGTAATCTCATCCCCATATGGACATAGAAATTGTCTATGAGGAAATTTCATAGCAACTAAGAGGACATGCCATGGAATCAGACGTTCCTATCCCAGCTCTGCTACTCGCTAGTTGTAGGCAGGTTATTCACAATCTCTACATCTGTGTTGCCCCAACTGTAATAATGGGGATAATACTGATCTTTTCCTCTTCTCAAAACCTCCAGTGGCCCCAGAAATGTGGTGGAGCCGACAAGGCCTGCTTGACCTGCCTTCGTGTTCTCTGACCTTCCTTGCTGTCACCTTCTGTTCACAGTGACCTCCGAACTGCTCCTTGAACTCGCCAAACTCTCCCTCAAACACCAGAGGAAGGCCTTTGCACCTGTCGTACCTGTGCCTGGAATGTCCTTCCCCCCATATATCCACAGGGGCTTGCTTCTTTCAGGTGTTTGCTCGAATTAAACCTCCAGAGAGGCCTTTCTTAACCATTCTGCCTAAAATAACACCAGCCTTCCTCCCACACCCCTTACCACTCTCTGTCCCCCTGGCCTATTTTATATTTCTTTGTAGCTTTCTTGACTGTTGAACAGATTACATATTTATGTCAATTATTCATCCACCTCTCCACACTAGAACATAAAGGCCTTAAGGACAGGGCCTCTGTTTTATTTAATGAAAAATCCCAGTGGCTAGACCAGGGCCAAGTGCAGAGGAAATACTCACCAAGTATTTAGTGAATAAATGAATGGAAAATAGGACCTGCCTCAGGTTCCTGTGAGAATTGAATGAGATATTTGGTGTGTCACATAATAAGTATTCAATAAAAGATAACTTGATCGTTGAAGAGTTTCACTCCCTGTGAAATGGTATCAATCAAAGATAAATGTAGAAAATATAGTTGGAGATGATAATATGAAGTTGTCCATATTAAAGTTAGCTGCTTAAAAAAAGTAGTTTAGGCTGGGCATGGTAGCTTACCCCTGTAATCCCAGCACTTTGCGAGGCTGGAGTGGGAGGATCGCTTGAGGCCAAGAGTTCTAGGTTACAGTGAGTTATGATCACACCACTGTGCTCCAGCCTGGGAGGCAGAGCAAGACCTTGTCTCTAAAGGGGGAAAAAGAAAACAGTTTGTATGCACCTATAATGATTAAGGAACAGTACTGTCTTAGCAGCAGCAGCTATGGAAGGCCAGAACCCCAATCCAGGGATGGCTTTACATCTGCGGTGACATATTCCTTTGCAGTGGTCAGTACTATGGCATTCCAGATTTTAAGATTTCATCAAAAGGAGGAGAAAAGGTTGTAGTCCTGGCCAGTGAGGAGTGCTGGCATGAGGCCCCAGGTGAAGGCAGCGGTGTGCTCGCATGTGGCTGCCTTCTCCCCCTGGCTGCAGAGTCATTCCTGAGCAGCGTATGGCGTAATCTATACCTTTATGCTTCCTCATGGGGTACATGGGTGTATTTGTGGATGCTCTTCTTAGATTTAATACTGCAGTATAACACAGTGAGTTAAAAATAGACCTTGGTATAGTCAGCTGTCAAACAGCTGAGATTTTTTTCTCTGTACAAACTATAAGCTAAACTCAACCATCGACAAAGTTTCAGTAATACTGTGACTTTATGCACCAAACTTACCTTTTAACCTTGCCTATTTTAGACCACAACCTCAAACCTCAGAGTAAGCAAAAAAGGCTCCAGCCAACCAATAAAAGTATCACTGAGACCATGACTAAAGCTTATGCACTTTTCTCATGAGCCCCATTGCCCCTCACTCAGAGCCTGCTGACTCTGCCCTTAGGCTAAGTTGTCTGATTTCCAAACTCCCAGCCATCCAAAGAAACAAAGGAGGTTGGGAGTGAGAGGTGCTGTGCTGATGGACATCTTGACAGCAAACCTAAGTGGCATCCTCTGACGGACAGGAGAGGAGCCAGCGTCAGAATCCAAAGCAGACAAAAGAACTCAAATGACAGTGATCTGAAGTTCATTCATGACACACAACTCATGGCTCTACATCACTAGATAAGCTGGAACCTGTCTCTGCTTCAGCACAGAGCATGCCCCAAGGTGCTGTGTGCATTCTCTTTGGGTTTGTTTTTCATAGCCATATTTACTTATATTTCTGCAATAAAAATGTACAACTTAATAATTGTAAAGGCTAAAAACAATTACATTATGCTGAATATGCTGTTTAAGACAACCAAGTAATATATAACTCAGTTTTTAAAGATTTCTATCCAAAATTATAAAAATTAAAAGTTTTTATTGCTTAAGAGAGCAGATCTTAAACTATGCAGAGAATTTTCTTATACAGGAGGACTTATTTCTGAGGGTTCAAAAGAAACACACATTTACTGTAAAATAATTGTGAGAGCACTCAGACCTTGCGAACTAAGCAGAGAGAGTCCACAAGAGCACTTCAGACATGGGAAGCTGTTTATCCTTCCTACCTGAGGCAGAGCTAACAATATCAGTGAATTGAAATGCCCTTAATACTCCTCACATTTATGGAGGTCCCATCTGAAACTAAACTAGGCCAGTTATGACAGTTGGCTAGGTCAACAGACCTGCCATAGTTGATGGCCCTGAGAGGAGCGGACAGTTCATGAGTCCTTCCATAGGAAGATGTAGAGTAGTGGTTTTCTAGTTGTATTCCACAGGAAAGGGAGGTGCTGTGGCTGTCCCACAAAAATTCTATTTGAATTTTTAAAAATTGAATTTTAACTATTTCTTAAAACTACAGTAAAGAAAAATGCTAAAAAAAATACTGAAATATGTCATATGCTTAGCTGGGCACGATGTCACACACCTACAATCCTAGCTGTTAATACTTGGGAGGCTGAGGTGGGAGGATCACTTGAGCCTAGGAATTTCAGGCCACAGTGTACTATGATTGCACCTGCAAATAGCCACTGCACTCCAGCCTGAGCAGCGTAGCAAGACCTTGCCTCTTAAAAAAAAAAAATGCCAAAGTTCAACATATTTGAGACCACCAAAACATTAACTTGTGTTACCAGGTTTACTTTTTGTGTGCAGACTTCAGACTATTCCTTTTACTTACATTTGAACTTCTCATAAGGAAGATTGTACCATGACACTGCTCCCTTCTTTTAAATTTAGACCTATGTTTATACACTTGAATATAATCCATTTTAAGGTATTTTTAGTCAGATAATTTGTATACCTTTCTTATCTTTCTCGTATAGAAATAGAGCTTTCCTTATGGTCCCCATGTAAGGGAAACAATACTTTTACCCTTTTTGTGATAACATTTTGTCTGAAGGAAGCTCTCTCAAAATAGCTGAAACTAAAATATTAGAAAAGTAGAAAAGCAAGAGGCCACCATATTTGCAAGAATTACTTTAAAGGTTTATATTTGATCTTTATTAAACCAATCAATGAACAAACATTTGAGAATTTTAAATTTCCTGCCAGTGAACATGGTAGGATATTGGCTTTAGTGTGTATTTTTACTTAAAATAGCCTTAAGATTTTAAGTGAAAACAAAAATAATTCTAAAGGAGTATAGGAGAAATGAACATTTTTGAGCTGTTACTGTGTGCCAAACCTTGGGGTAAGCACTTAACATATATTCTGATTTAATATTTTTATAAACTCTATGAAGTGTAAGCACTGTCGGTTGTTGTTGTTTTACTGTTTTACAGCTGAGAGAAGCGTTATCCGTAGTCACAGCTGATGGGTGGCAGAGCTTTGTGGTGCAAATATAGATGTTCAGGAATTTAGGCCATATATGTTATGTAAATCAGTATCTCAAAGTTTGTAGCTTCTATATGTTATTTGGTTACTTGTTTTTTAAACTTTATCATGGGCAATTTCAAGTATACTCAAAAGTTGAAAGAATTGTGTAAAGAACCCTCCTGTCCCTGTCACTGAGCGACAACAGTTGTAACGCGACTGGACTTGCTTTACCCAGGCCCCAACTCACTTCTTATCCCCTGTCCCCCATTATTTGGAAGTCGATCCCCAACACCATAATATTTTTAAAAATAAAGCTATAATACTATCAACCAGACAAAAAAAATTAATACTAATTTCTTAATATTATCATATGTGGTCCATGTTTAGGTATTCCCAGTTGTCATATAATTTTTTAATGAGTTTAACTGAGAATCCAAATAAGACCCATATATTATGTGGTTGATATATCCCTTAAGTGTTTTAGTTCATAAGGTCCCCTTTATTTCTCTCTCTCTCTCTTTTCCCCCCTTACAATGTACTTGCTGAGTAATCCCTGTCATATGTGTCCTGTAAAATTTCTTGTAGTCTGGATTTTATTGATGACACCCGTATGATACTATTTAACATGTTCTATCCCTGGATTGCCTATAATTTGGAGTAGAGATTGACAGTTAGCATTAGTTAGAGATTTGATCAGATTCAGGTTTGACTCTTTTAAAATAAGTGAAATTGCTTGGTAAACTCTTTTTTCTACAATATATACAGGATTACAAAGCTACATTATAAAGCCTGAGTTCTTATTTTGACTGGGAGTCAGGGATTATTTGTTTTCTTTAGTTTATTTTAAAAGTATGTTCAGAATCTCTTCTTGTGTGCTTTTGTTTGCCTTGACCATGGTAAGAAGGTGGGGTAGTGACCCATCTGGAGTGCAAGAGACTCTGGGTGAGGAGTCATGAGACCCAGCTGCCAGCACCACCTGCGTCCTTTACATGGTGGCCATGGCCACCATGAAAAATTTTTCCTTTGGAGAGTTAAGGAGTTTTACCAAATTGTTCTAAGTTTCCTTCCAGCTCAGAGAACTATTTTAAGCCTGACCATATATATTTGCTAAATTATTTGGGGGAAGTTTAGGGGTTTTTGCATGCATTTCTAAATTACCATTTAAAGAGAACTTAATGTTTTTTCTTTTCCTTCTAGCTATTGTAAACATTTGACAACCTATGAAGAATCAAATTTTTCTCTGAGTTACCAGTTTATACTAAATCTCTTCTCCTTCCTGCTAAGAATAAAGACCTCCATACTCCATGAAGAAGTGAGCTTAATTGAAAGGAAACTTTTTAAAAATAAATACAGTAAAACAAAAAAGAAATCTGGAAGATCCAGGAAAGCAAGAAGGCATTGAGAAAAATGAAATAGAAACTTTTTTGGAAAAATACTTTAATAATGGTAATAATGTCAAATTGTAATATAACTTCCAAAGAATTGTGGAAAATATAATTATATTGCATATAGATACACATTCATATATATACATATATATCAATGTGCTTATAAAAATTTATATTGTAAAACAGGTGAACTTTGTATTTTTTAAATTATGAATATTCTTTGAAAAAGTTAACACAATAATAAGTTATATAATGATATCTAGAAATTAGTATTTGTATTTTAAAGCTAAATTTACTTTTTCTTTTTTTTTTTTTCTACCTGACTGGGTTAAGGAATATAAATTTACTTTTTAAACTAGATCACTTCCTTACTCTTTATACTCCAAGTTAAATCCCAGATCAAAGATCTAAACATTATAATCTTTTATATATAAATATATAAAAGTATTAGAAGAAAACAAGTATGAATGCTTTGATGATCTTGGAACGGGGACAGCCTTTCTAAGTATGCCTCAAACCTAGAAGCCAAAAGGAAAAGATGGATAACATGACTACAGAGTCAAAGACAAAGGACAAACTGGGAAAATATATTTGTAGTATATGGTGGGACAAAGAAGTATTTATTTAACATATCAATACCTCTTCCAAAGCAATGGGAAAAAGAAAAGTTGAACAAGAGATATGGAAAGACAGTTTTCTGAGAAAAACACAAAGGCCAACCCCAAAAACAGGCTATTCAACTATACTTATATTCAAGAAATACAGACTGGGCGCGGTGGCTCACGCCTGTAATCCTAGCACTCTGGGAGGCAGAGGCGGGAGGACTGCTCAAGGTCAGGAGTTCAAGACCAGTCTGAGCAAGAGTGAGACCCCGTCTCTACTAAAACTGAAAGAAATTAGCTGGACAACTAAAAATACATAGAAAAAATTAGCCGGGCATGGTGGCGCATGCCCATAGTCCCAGCTACTCGGGAGGCTGAGGCAGAAGGATTGCTTGAGCTCAGAAGTTTGAGGTTGCTGTGAGCTAGGCTGAAGCCACGGCACTCTACAGCCCGGGCAACAGAGCAACACTTTGTCTCAAAAAAAAAAAAAAACAAATAGGTACTATTTTTCACATGATCTGTTGGCAAAGAGTATAAAGACTTATAATGCCTGGATATTGGAAAAGCAGGCATTCTTGTTCAGAGTTTATTTATTTATGCAACAGATACCAAGCAACTTCTACATTCCAGACACGTTCTAAGCACTGAGAACATAGCATTGAACAAGATTCCTGCCTTTAAGGAGCAAGTAGCTAGTAAAAAGTATAATTTGGGGGCAATGAAGTACAATGAAGAAAAGGCAAGATAAGGGGTAATAGCGTGGTCCATTTTTAAAAGGGTGGCTGAGTGAGGGAGGATCCTCTGGCGAGGCAACAACTGAGCAGAGGCTGACTGACCTGAGGCACAGTGGAGGGAGCAAGATGCATGGCTCTAGACATATCCAGGGACGATAGCTCCAGGCCAAGGAGAGAGGAGCAGAGGCTCTCAGAGAGCAGTGTGCTTGATAGAGCCAAGGAGTAGCAGATGGTTCACAGTGGCTGGAGTGTTGCGGTTGAAGGAGAGAGGGATAGCAGATGGGATGGAAGAGCTTGCTCTCAAGGACTTTGGCTTTTATCCCAAATGTGTCACAGGAAACCATTGGAAAATTTTAAGCAAAAAGACTGATGTGATCCAACCTATGTCATGAAAGTATCACTATTACTACTCGGATGAACAGACTATAGGGGCACATGGGCAAAGATGGAGAGGCCACTCAGCCGCTGTAGTGGCTCAGGCAACAGAGTGATTTGGACTAGAGTGATTGCAGCGAAAGTGGCAAGAAGTCATTTGATCCCAGACACAGTTTAAGGATGGAATAAATAAGGATTTGCTGATGGGTTGGTTGATTATGAGGTATCAGGGAAAAAAAACTCCTAAGATTTTTTTCCTGAGTAATTGAGTTAAGGTACTATTTATTGAGATGGGGCTGTTTTAATTGCCTCCTGTAAACCCTGTTGGCAGGATAAGTTATTCCTGTCCTAGGGTTTTGTGGATGGCTGACCATACGGCATCCAACACTGAACAGAGGAGGTGCACGGCAGCTCGTTAATCACATGTACCCACACCCTGGGAGGACTCAGCACACTACATGGGTCCACACAGGGCTTGTGCTTGCGACCAGGACGAACAACCAGGGACTGTGAGAGGCAGGCTTGTAGTATCTAGAGGGTGGGTGAGCCCTGGTTCCCACAGGAAGATGTGATTGGCTTGTTTGAGTAATTCCATGGGCTGGCAGGGAGCTGAGACCCACAGATAAGCAGGAATGGCTCCTAGTTCTTTTAATAAGGAGGTTTGTTTGGTTGGAGGACTTTATCCCCGGGAGCAGAGTGGGGATGAGCCATTGAAGGCCCTTCCACTTTCAGCAGATGTAAAGGGAACACATAATACTGGGCCTTAATTTTCAGCCTTACACCACAGGGAACACTGACAAGAGGGGGCATTGGGAACTCAGTTCTGTGCAGGCATGCTGAGTTTGAGATCCCATTAGACGTTTGACAGGTGTCAAAATAAGACGGTTGGGGAAAAAATCCATAGTGGAGAGGTCTGGGATAGAGATGTAAATGTGGGAGTCATCAGAATGTGATATTTAAAACTGTGAAACGAGATGGGATCTCCTGGGCAGTTAGTATAGGTAGAAAAGGAGTCTTTCAGGCCAGGCACAGTGGCTCACACCTGTAATCCCAGCACTCTAGGAGGCCAAGGCAGGAGGGTCGCTTGAGGCCAGGAGTTCAAGACCAGCCTGGGTAACATAGCAAAACCCCATCTCTACAAAAAATTTAAAAAATTGGCCAGGCTTGGTGGTGTGCACCTGTAGTCCCAGGTACTGGGGAAGCTGAGGCAGGAGGATCCCTTGAGCCCAGGAGTTTGAGGTTGCAGTGAGCTAGGCTGACACCACTGCACTCTAGCTGCGGAGAGACAGAACGAGGCCCTGTCTCAAAGAAAAAAAAAGTTTTGGGTCACCCACAAATAAGAAATAAGGTCAACAAAGGAGGAAAGAAAAGTGAAAGATAAGGCAGTGTTTTCACATCTAAAAACAGTATTCAGCCATAGGAAAAGTTTATCCATCTACTGTCAAACAGGGAAGAGAACTTAGTATGACAGTAATAGCATGTATTGAGCGCCAGCTGTCTATAAAGTGCTATACTAAATTCAGTCTTCTCAGCAGCTCTGTGTGAGCTAGACTGTCATCTATATGTAATAGATGAGGAACTAAGGTTAGCAATGCTAAGTAGCCTGTCCAAGGACACACAGCTAACACAGAGCTGAGCTGAGATTCAAACCCAGGTCTCAGACTCCAGATTCCAAGCTACATTTCTTAAAAGATCATGAACTATAGGCTCCTATTTCTTTAGCAGTGTACATGTCTCCCTTTCATTGGCGTTCTTGGGATAGAGGAATGTTAGTGGATATACATCAATAAGAGTTTAAAAATCAATGACAGGATATGTGAATTAAGGAATTCTTTTAGGCTGCAATTAACAGAAAACCTAACTACTAAATCAGAGGTATTCCTTTGTCTTCGACAACAAAACTCCTGGAGGTAAGAGGCTGCAGATTTGGCATAGTGGCTCAGCAGTACTACCAAGGACCCAGACCCTGGGTTCACTCTGCCATTCTCAGTGCGATGGCTTTCTGTTCTTCAGCGTGTTTGGTCATAAGATGGATACTGCAATTCCATGCAACCAAATTCAAGGCAGAAAGGAGGGAGCTGTGATTAAAGACTTCCCCCAGAGTCTTTCCCTCTGACAAGAAAAGCTTTTATAAACAACCGCCCCCGCCCCCAGTTTCCTACATTCATTGGCCAGTGCTGCACCACTTGCCCCATAACTGGCAAAGGGAACAGGATTGCTACGCCTGCTTTAGATTAATCTACAGGGGTGTTTCATACATTTGGAACACAGTTGTGTGTTTGTTTTTAATCGTCTCCAAAAATGTGTGTTTCTTTAGGCAGCTTGAGACTTCTTTGTTAGGCTTAAAAGGAGTAGGCTCCTCGCACCCAACCAATGGACATTGTTACTGGAACAACGTAAGGATAGTCAAGGGTTGGTGACTGCAGGGCTGCCTTATCGCCCTACAGGGTAGCATCTCTCTCTGGTCATTGCCACTCAGAAGGGGAGGCGCCTTCTAAGGCCTGAAGCAGGAGAGAGCCCAGGGCCTTCTGGCACCCAGCAGCAGGAGGCTGCGAGTTCACCTGCAGAGTGTCTGTGGTTCTTGGTTATCTTTTTTTTTCCCCACTATTGGCACCAAGCCACCTAGAAAAAAATTAGTATTAATTCGACCCTATATTTACACAAAAAGACATAGTGCTTAAAAGGAGAGAAGGAGCATTATTTCCTGAATCTTCAGGGACCTTGAATAGAATTTCCAAAGAGTGGCTGCTGTAAAAGTTCTGTGAATTATTATATATTGCAGATAGTTAATAGCATGTATTTTTATCTTGGGTGTGTAACGGGCAACTTTTTTTTTTAACTTAAAATGCCCCTGTGTTCTTGAAAGCTGAGCAAATTCACACAGTATTAAGTCTCTCACAAAATGTATTCAAGAAGCTCTTAGTGTATGTTCCCTTGTTTTGTGCCCTTGTGAAGTATTTAAGCATAAAGTGGTTTTTGTGCCAGACTTACCTGACAATACGCTACGACTTGAGAAGAGCTTACAAAAGAGTGCTTTTATTGACTTTATAAATTAAGAACCTGGTATTTCCACTTAGTTGGCCTTTTGCCCTTCTGAAACAATCGTGTCCTTCTGGAACAATTAGTGCATGTTTTATGGATATTTGCGTTGAACTGGGAGACTCACAGATACTCCCAAAGGAATTTTGCGTTAGAATACCACTTAAATATAATGACCTTTTGTCGCCATTGTTGTCCACATTAATTTAAATTAAGTGATTAATTTAAACTTTACCTAAAATGAAAGGCTGGTCTCTGAATTTGAAAACTCCCAAGGTTAAAAGTAGGAAAAAATGAAAAAATGTGTTCTTCGCCATGTTAGAGGATAAGAAAATATTACAAAACATGCGTACTTATTTTTACCTTTCTATCCTTAGAAACTCACGCCAGAATAAAAATCTCCCTGGGAAGGTCTCTCTGCTCCCAGGCAGGGATCTAGTAGGGTGGGCCCTGAGCTCCTCTCCCTCCTCCATGGGTGCTGCCCATCCTGCCAAAGCTCCTCTCCACCCCAAAGCTGGTTTTGTGTTTTGTTGTTGTTTCGTTTAGTTTTGTTTCTATTGCTCTGTACTCTGTAAGTGCAGCCCGTGGCCCTGCATGGCATCGAATCCCAGGCGGTGGGTGCAAGTCAGGAAGGTTCCGGCCGCCTACTCCTCCTCACCACCAAGGGCCTGCGGGCGGCTGGCCTCAAGGACCAGCTTTGTCCTCCCCCATCACACCCCCTCTCCTGTCCCCTCACTTGCTCAGCTCCTCAGCACCCACGACACATCCCATTTTTGACATTCAGCACAGCCGGCTTGAGTGTGGCCTGCTCTACTACCTACACAGCCTTTCGGACAGGCCATGTGTCATGGCTCCTTACAGAAGCCTGTATCCAACAGATGTTCAATAAATGTCTTTGATGAAAGTAATGAGGATAAGAGGGGGAAAGTGTAAAAAGCGTCCTGCGTTCTTACCAGTTACTGCAGTGCAGTTTCCACCATTGAAGGAATAGACTCAGGGGTCTGCCTACCAAATGTTGGTTTTGAATCAAATCGAAGTACTTTTAAGACAGAAGGGGAAAAATAAGTCTCACTTTTGCCCCTGGTGTCCCTGTGGCCATGTCAAATATCTCTATGGTGCTGAGGGTGGGCCGTGCACTGTTTTTAAGCACTTTGCATGTCTGGACTCTTATCCTCGTAACAGCCCTATGATGTGGTGCTATAATATTTCACAAACGAGGACGCGGAGGCAGGAAGGATTTCAAACGCTTGCCCAGGGCTGCACGGTAAGCACTGGGGCCGAGACCTGCTCCGGGCAGCCTGGCTCCAGAGCCTGGGGTTTCACCCACTCACAGCCTCGCACTCACTCAAGCCCTGTGATGTCAGCTCAGAATCCCAGGAGCCCAAATGAAGAAGAAAACACCAGTATTTACGACTAGAGTACATCCTCACCACCCCTCCTCCACACCTCCCCCAAACCTGTTCTTCCTCTGCCTTCCCCGACTCCCAAAGACAGCATCATTCCCAGAATTGCCCGAGCTATAAATCGCCAGCCTCCCCACCTGTCACCCCCACCATCCCAGGCATTTACCAGGCACCTCTCTGGCAGACGCCTCCCCACATAGGCAGGCTGTGCCCGGCTCAGACCCTTCTCAGCTCTCACCAGTGGGCTGCAGAGCCTCTCTCCAAGCGTTTATCCTTCCTCTGCTGGTTACCTTCCGAAAACAGATCTAATAACCGCCAGTAGATACACAGTCCTTCCATGGCTCCTTGTTACCCACAGGCTCCCTGAGTGCGGCAGCCTCTCCTGCCTCCCGCCCTGCCCATGCCCTTGGTCTCAGGCAAGCCACGAAATCTCATCCTGCGGCCTTCACCCGTGCTGTATTCTCCACCAGGAATGTCCTTCTCTTCTGAGAAGGACACTTCTTCCCTCAGGACCCTGCTCAAATGCTGCTTCCATCCAACCTTCCCCACCGCAGCTCCCAGGCACGGAGCACACACTCCCGGAGGGCAGGCATGTCACCTGCGCCAGGGTGCCGGGCCTCTTGACAGGCAGAGTTAGCTGTGCCTGTGATGCCTGGGCAGTGCCCGGCCTGGGGCTCCCTCCCCTCTCGGAGTTAGTGCCCACCACCTGCCAATTCCCGAGGTGACCCCCGAGCAGAGGAACGTGGACTTTCACGCTGCTTTGAGGATCCTGTATCACAAGGATTAAAGGATATCTAAGGAATGCCGGAGGAGCTCCCCAATGCCAAAGCAAGACAGCACGGCTGTGCCCACGAATATCCCAGAGCAGACACACCCACCCCCGCTCCCGAAGAGCAAACCCGGGACCCCGAGGCCTACTTCCCCACCAGCCCCTTCCCTCCTGTTCATCCCAAAATTCTCCCAAGTTTTCCCTTCTCCTTTTCTCAATCCCCAGCTCTTCCTTTGTAAAATCATCACAAATGGGAATAGCTCAAAATTCCAGACGTTGGAATCAATAGTCCCATGGCTTAGAAAAGACATACAAAAATAAGTCCCAAAAGACTTGAGTTTCAAGTAAAGGAAACTGTCAGCAGGGGAGGGGTTATACAAAACACCGAGTTAACATGTCAGCTTTGGGCAAGTGGCTTAATCCCTCCTTGCTTTCTCCCTCCCTATAAAGTGAAGATAATGGGTCTCTTGTACAAGTAAAATGTGGTGAGAGGCTCCAACCATTTTAAATGGACATCATTTTATAATAGAGATGTTTGATCACTAGTAACTCTTTCTTCAAAGAGTAAAATATGCAAATGTGAGCCAGCAAGCCTCCCTCTCAGCTCCCCTGTCCAGGGCGTTTTCTTGAAATAGCAGCGAGTCCAGGCTCTGCTCCACTCTGTGTCAGGCAGAGGCAAGAGGGTTTACTGGAGGTTAAGGCCATGCTCCTGAGCCTAGGAGCTGTGTTGCAACTGTTGAGGCTTCGCCGGAATGGCTGATCTACAGTGAAGCCATAGGAGAAGAATGTGAGATATCTGGGCTCCTGGTTGCCAACAAGTGGGTGACACCCAACTTTGCATAGCTGCTTCTGCCTCCGTTCAGAAACAGGGAGAGCTGCTGACTTCTTGGTGATGAGTCTGGATCAAGTCCCAGGTATCTGACAAGACTCACCTGCGACCACAGTCCTCCTGGCAGTGGCGGGCGAGCCTGGTGGGGAGGGGGGCAACCCTTCATCAGCAAGCCTGTTCACGACAGTGTCACAGAAGACACTGGAAAAGAGAGCCACGGAGACCAGAAATGGACAATCCTGAGAGTCGGTGTGTTCTCTGAGAATCAGTGAACCATCATACGCCATCTCCCAAGCCAGACACTGTCACCAGGAAGTACCAGCCATGGCCCTGCCGCAATTAATGTGTCCAGTGTTCTCTAATGGAGGCCACAGGCTAACGCCAGAGTCTCACACAGAGATCCTCGCCCAACGCAGCACCACAACGAGAAGGGAAACATGGGTTGTGGGTTCAGGTCCTGAATTTACCAGCTATGAGACTTTGAATATGTCATTTGATCCCTCTGGACCTTGCTTCTCCATCTACAAGATGGGCACAACCCTGCCTACCTCAAAGGGCTGTTTTAAGAATCAAACGAGGCCGGGCACAGTGGCTCATGCCTATAATCCTAGCACTCTGGGAGGCCAAGGCGGGCAGATTGCTCAAGGTCAGGAGTTCAAAACTAGCCTGAGCAAGAGTGAGACCCCATCTCTACTAAAAATAGAAATTAATTGGCCAACTAAAATATATATATATATATTAAAAAATTAGCCGGGCATGGTGGTGCATGCCTGTAGTCCCAGCTACTCGGGAGGGTGAGGCAGGAGGATCTCTTGAGCCCAGGAGTTTGAGGTTGCTGTGAGCTAGGCTGACACCACGGCACTCACTCTAGCCTGGGCAACAGAGCAACACTCTGTCTCAAAAAAAAAAAAAAAAAAAAAAGAATCAAACGAGCTTGGGTATGTGGTCACACTGGACACTGAATGCTGTCATTACCACACTGGACAACAGCAATAACTGTTGATCCTTTACAGTGTGCCTGTGTGCCAGATGATAAGGGAATTTTTTAAATATGAGATATACTTTTTGTTCCTTAAGCAGCTTATGCTATGGTGAGGAAAAGTGGGGAGGTGAAATGTTCAACATGTACTGAGTTCCTGTAATGTGCCTGGCATGGTTTGAGACACTTAAACAAAAATAAACAAGCCCTTAGTGACAGGGATTATTATCCCATATTCCACGGTTGAGGAAAGTGGGGCTCGGTCACAGAGCCGGAGGGAAGGGTGGAGGTTCCGCACGCCTGGCAGCCCACACCCCGGCTCTCGGAGCGGAGAGGCTTTCATCTCACAGCGGCAAACCCAGGAGATGCGGGGCTCCGGGGAACGGCGTGGGACAGATGCCGGGTGTCCAGGCACAAAGCCTCTGCCAACATCTTTCAACCACTCAAAATGTCCCTTCGATACAGGCTACTTTGTCAGGGCTGAAGTCCCTAAACATGCTGAGCCTACAGATGGCTGTCAGGTGATGACGAGGTCACATGTCCAACAAGCCAGCACGCAGAGGAAGCAGGAGATTCCTGCCCTTCTAATCTTCCAAGAAGATGGGAACCGTCGATCCAGTGTCTGTGTGCCGGGCATTGTGTGAGAGTCTTCAGTGCATTATCTTAGTTAACTCCATGCCACACGGTATTATTGTCCACATTTTACAGATGAGAAAACCAAAGACTAGCAGTGAAGTAGAATGATTAAGGTAAAAATAAGAGGAAAACCTGGAATGTGAATTTGAGCTGTTTGATTTTTAAAATATTTTTGGGGGGACGGGGTTTCTTCCCATTTTTTCTAGTTTTTTTAATGTCTGTCCCTCTCCTGTCCCCAACCAGTGCTCCATGAAAGCACAACTTGGATGTACTGTTCACCGCTGTCTAACACCTATCCAGGTAGCAAGAAAAAGGAGCAGTAAGCGGCATCTTGATTCTCCAGACTGTAGCAGCTGCACCTGGCACAGTCTGTTTTAGGATTCTCGAGGCCCTCTCTGCATGGGGTGAGGGATACATTTCTGACCCTCTTGGGATGATCTCTGCCTCATTCCACTCAGAATCCAGGCAGAACAGTGGGTCAGAGTATAGACCCAAGTCAGAAAACCAGGAGTCAAATCCCAGTCCTTCCATTTATATTACCAGCTATGTGACTTAACATCAGTGACCTCACCTGTACAATGGGGAAGGAGCACCCACATATATATATTAATACAAATATACATGTAACTTATTTATTAGGGTACTTCTTAGAGGCCACAAATTCCGTGACATGAACCCTGGCAGGGACCTATCAGGCTGCAATATGCCCGCTGATTCAAGGAAATGAACACTGACTGTCTCGACTTTTTGTCCCTGACACTTTCTTCTGCCTACATGGGCCCTAATAAGCTGACTGAAGAACCGGCTGTCTTTAGGTTTAACCATCCCCTAGGTCTGTTTGACTTAAAGTTCTTCCCTCAAAGTCATGCAGAACTGAATTAGTAAAAGACGGAGCAACTTGTGCTAAGTGGTTTAATAAAGGGATAGCTGAGCAGTCAAGGAGTAATTCTAATGGGATTGGGGGGTTCCTGGAAGGGGTGACATTGAGGCTGGCCTCTGGAGGTACAGACAAGGGCTGCAGTGGAGAGAGGAGTCGCACAGGCAATGGCAGGGGCCTGCAGTTCAGGCCATATTCACTGAACTGTGACAGGGGCACAAGCCATTGGGGGCTTTTAACTGGGACATCAAATGAGAAATGTATATTGGGTCTAGATCGAGAAGGAACTTAGATGCCAGGCTAAGGAGCCTGCACTTCAGCCTGTGAGCCGTGGGTAGCTGTTACGATTTTGATCATAGCAAACTTTCTCAGTGCCATGCATGGCACATTGGAGCAGAAGGAACCAGGTGACCCGTCCAACTGTTCCTTTTTACTGACGCCCAGAGAAAGTGACTCCACTGAGATCACCCAGTAGAAGAACCTGGACTGGAACCCAGGTCTTGCAACTGTCTCAATCTGCCGCCAAATCCTTCTATCCGCAAGTCCCCTAGTGCTGCACCATATGCTTTCCAGCAGGTCCAAAATCACTTAGTTCCCTACTCTGAAGCCCATGACTTGGGAAGGTGCCTTAAAAGATTCTCCTTCTTTTAAAAAAAATACTGTCCCATCCTTGAGCTTACAAAGGTTATTGCCAAACAATGGGAGGCCGAAGCAGGAGGATCTCTTGAGCTCAGGAGCTGGAGACCAGCCTGAGCAAGAATGAGACCCCTGTCTCTACAAAAAATGAAAAATTAGCCAGGTGTAGGGGCTCTCACCTGTAGTCCCAGCTACTTGGGAGTCTAAGGCAGGAAAATCGCTTAAGCCCAAGAGTTTTAGGTTGTAGTGAGCTGTGATAATGCCACTGCACTCTAGCCCAGGCAAGAGTGAGAGACTGTCTCAAACAAACAAACAAACAAAACAAAAAAACAAATCAAAACAATGAGATACTGTTTTTCATCTAACAGACTAGTAAATTTTCATACTGCCTGTGGTTGTCCAGGGTGTGGCATGGTGGGCTGTCTCATATCCCTTTGGTAGGAGTCTAAACGGGGGCAACCTTTTGGAAAACAATCTGGCAAGATCCATAGAAACTGCAACTGTGCCTACCTTTGTTTTTCCCAGTAACTCCAATTCTGAGAATTTACTCTATGGCTATACTTTATCAAGTGTGCAAAAATGTTGTTAGAGGAATGTTTATTGTGTATATTTGTAATTGTGAGAAACTGGGGAAAAAAACTAATTGCTCACCAATACAGTCTAGTTATTATATACCCATTCAAAGAATAACGTGTAGTAGATTTCTGTTGTGTTGACATGGAGAATGTTGAAGACATAGGAGGCGAAAACAAGCAAGCTGGGGAGTATTGTGCATAGTACTCCTCTCCCTTTTGTGGAGGAGAATAAAACACACATATGCCCGTGTATACACAGAAAATTTCTGGAAAGATGCACAAAGACAATTAACAGTGGTTATCTTGGGAGTAAGGGACCCAGGAGGGAGGAGGGAGAGGACTGTTTGGACTCTGTGTCCTTCTGTATGGCTTAAATTTCTTCCTTCCTTCCTTTCTTTGGCCCTTTCCGATGCCCTTTCTTTCTCTTTTGCTTCTTTTTTTTTTTTTAAACTATGAGCATGTATTATTATTTTTCTAACTTAAAAAAATATTTTTTTTAAAAAAGAAAGTTATTGCCAACAGCTCATACAGATTTTAATTTCTGTTTTGGAGAGCTAAACAATTCTGTATTCAAATTTACAAAATAGACCCTAAGTTTTTTATTACTACATCTATGCTCTAATAACCTCGGGCCCTTCCTGTTCTTGTTTTTGGTTTCATGGTTTGATATTTCTCCGTTCGTCCCTTTTTAGTGTGTGTGCCTACCACGTATCAGGCAGGAGGCTCTCAGTGAGGGCTGCATCCACTCAGTAAACACCCCCTGTCTGTCTTCCATGTAGATTACCAGGCCCATAAAAATGAAAGCAGCCCAATCCCTGCCCTCCCTGGAAACGCTCACACTTAGGTGGAGACAGACATACACGGGAAAGCCCATTTAACAAACAGAATGTGGTCAACCTGTGATGGGTGATGTGGAAGGTGCCAGTGGGTCACACAGGACATCTCGCCCAGCCTGGAGGGTCAGGGAGGCAACTTGGAGGAACCTGGAGAGTCTGGAAGCTGAGCTAAGCACGGAGGGGAGGAGCAGGGAGTGGGGCCGGGGTGACTCTTGGGCGTGAGCGTTTGGTACCGCAGGATTGCACAGGACGCTGAGCTGTTCCAGCGATCAAGTCGCTGGACTTGATCGCGAGTGACAGAGTGACAGAAATCTGTGTTCTGTGAAGGTCACGCTGGCCACGGTGTGGAGACGGGTTAGAGGAAGAAGAGGAAAGGCAAACAGTCACTGTCCCAATGGTTTGCACCACATCTGTGGACGACTCGTGCCATTAATATTTTTCTTAAATTAGCTCTCTTTTAAGATATAATTGATTTAAACAGAAAACGGGTGAATCAGAGAAAAGGACAGGCTGCATGGCTCCAGTGCTGTACCCAAGGTTCGAGGACAGACCCGAGAGGGCGGTGAGAAGTGAGGCTATGGTTGCCGATTTGGGCCCTGAGCTCAGAGGACGCGGGGCAGAGGGGCCGCTGGCGCCGCGTGAAGGCCGCCGCTTCCTCTCAAGTTTCTCCTGCTCCCCTCAGCTCTGCGCTCCCTTTTCTGTCTCTTCCGCTGGCTCTTCTCCCTCCCAGCCCTTCGCTGTCGGAGGCTCCAGGATCCAGTGTCACTCCCATCCTCTTTCTGTCCTCGCTGCCGTGGGGACTCCCCCATCTCAAGGCTTTCCATTCCACCCTGAGGACGCGCATGATGCCCAGAAACGGAGCCTCCGCCGGGCTTCCCCCGCGCGCGCCGCCGCCTCACGTCCGCAGCGCCGCTGGCCGCCCGCTGGGCTCTCCAGTGCCCCTGGAGCTGAGCACGCCCCAAACTGTCCACACCTGCGGCCTTCCTATCCCAAGGGATTGCAAATCATCCCTTGCAGTTGCTCCGCTGGAAAGCTGTGGTCGTCCTGGACTCCATCTTTCTCCGACACCCGTTTCCCATTTGCAGGGAATCCTGTTGGTTCTAGCGTCAGAACACACAGAATGCGACCACTTCCCTCCCACTGGGCCGCGCTGCCATTCTCTCTTACTTGCACCATGGCAATGGCCTCTTACCTGGTCCCCACCGCAAAGTGACCAACTACTTTAAAACACAAGTGAGATCATGTCGCTGCCCAACGAGTCCCCTCGCACCCAGCGTAAACACCAAAGTCCTCGCCGAAGCCCGCAAGGCGCTGCTCCCCCGCGCCCACTACCCGTCCGCCCTGCAGCCGCCCGGGTCCTCTCCGGTCCCCGCGCGCTGACTGCCACACCAGGCGCCCCCGCCCCGCGCTTGCTGCGCCTCTGCCTGCACCGGTCACCCCCAAGTGCCCCCGAGCTGCGGCCTCGCCTCCTCCAAGTCTGACAACCGGCTCCACCCCGCCACCCCGCCGGCCGCTCCGCTGTATTTTCTGCGCAGAACTCGGCGCTTCCTAACATACCGCACCGTTTACTTATTTTGTCCATTGCCTGTTACCCCAACCCGGACGCTGGACAAGGCAAGGGACTTTGTGTCCGGCTCACCGCCCCGTCCCCGGCGTCTAGGACAGGGCCTGGCGTCGGGGCTGGGTCTCTCGCCAGATGTCCGCTGGGCGAGAGCGCAGACCCTGGAGAAGAGAGGGGCTCGGCCCCGAAAGGGCAATTCGGGTCGGCCGGGTGGAAGTGAGCCGGGGCAGGCGGCCAGAGGAGCGGGGCTGCCTCCCGGCGGCTGGGGGTTCCGGGGGCCTGAGCCCCTCGGGGCCTGCGGGGCTGGAGCCAGGGCGGGGCTGGGGCGGGGGGCTGAACTCCTCGGGGCCTGCGGGGCTGGGGTGGCGGCGCCTGGGGAGAAGGTGGCTCCGCGAGGCGGTGCCACCACCGCGCAGTGCGGCGGGGTTAGGAGGCTGCTGCAGATTTCCAGTGCTTGTCAGAGTGAACAGCGCGAGGGATGAGTAGGAAATTCTAACCGGACACTGGCAGAGGCGCCCCTGCGGCTGGCAGGGCGCGGGCAGGGCGCCGGGGCTCCATTCCCGCAGCCGCCGAGGGCCGGGGGCCCGCGAGGCAGAAGAAGGCTCTACGACGCGGAGGGCCAGAGGGCAACAGGTGGCCGCCGCCGAAGGCGGCTAGCCAGGCTCGCAGTCCACACAGCCACGCGGGTCCCCCTCCCGCGCCGCTCAGCCCCGTCGGCCCCGCCCCGGCGCCCCGCTCGCCGGCCAATCAGGCGGCGCGACCGGCCCCCCCGCTCCGAGGCCCCGCCCCGGGCCGGAGCGCCGCCAGCCAATGGGCGGCCGAGCCCCGCGCCCAGTGCGCGCAGCCCGCGCGGAGCCGGCTCAGAGCGAGAAAAGCGAACCTAACCCGTCGGGGCCGCTGCTCCGGACCCGCCGCCCGCCGCCTCCCCCCGGATCGGGTGTACTGTCCCAACCCGAAAGTCCAGTTCTGCGGCCCGGCAGCGGCGAGAGCGCGATGACACAGGAGTACGACAAGTGAGTGAGCGCGGGCGCGGAGTCAGGCGCCGCGGGGCCCGGCCGAGGGGCCGCCGCTGCCCGCCGGGCCGGCCGCACCTGCCGCGAGCGAGCGCGGCACCGGCCGGGGCCCCCGCGGGGCGGGCAGGTGCGGCGGGCGGGGGCGGCCGGCGTCAGCCCGCGCCGCCGTGGCCTCTGCCCCGCAGCGCTCCCGCCTCTTTGTTCGGTCTGAGCCTCCCGGGAGACCCTTGGCTCGGGAAACTCGACACCCGAGAGCCCACCTCCCTCCTCTACCTCCTCCTGCGGTCGGGCGCGCCCCTCAGCGTGCGGGGCGAGATTGGGGCTGCGGACCCCGCACGGGACCTCTGCGCCTTCCCGGGCCGCTGGGCCCACTTGGTCTAATGGATCTCTTTGACGCGCACCCCTTGGCGGGACAGGTAGACTTCAGGTAATCTGTTGTCGTGCAACCTCGTCACCCAAAGACTTGCCAGAACTTCCAGAACGGAGAGATTTAGGGAAAGGTTGAAGTGCCCGGTGTCCTGGCATTTTCTTTTCCCCGGCTGGCTGTGTGAGTGAGAAAACTGCTGTAGGAGTTGTTTTGCCGCTTGCATCATTGATGGTAGTTACAGATTACTGTGTTTTCAATGGTTAGGAATATCAAGAGGATAAACTTTGAAATCAGGGTGATAAACTAGGCAGTACGGTACAAAGTAACATGCCTTTCGGAGTTTGTGATTTTTAAAAGTATGTTTACAAATGTAACGTGGTAGTGTAAGATGCGGTGATGTAAGACATTAGGGGAACTTAGGTAAGGGATATTTCTGCATTTTCGTTGCAGCTTTTCTAAATATAAAATTGTTCCAAAAAAATTTTAGTCAAAAAAAAAAAAAAGAAAGAAAGAAAGAAGGAAAAATCACACCAAGTCAATCAGTGTGTTTCAGGTCAGTAAATCCAGGGCAGATAAGTACCCCTCCCAGTTTCATAGTTATTTGTTAAGGATTGTCTTAAGTGTGCTCTTTCTCTGGATGAGAAGATTAGGTATTAGGTATGGAGTGTCTTAAATGGATTGCCCTTGGTTGTAGAATATGCTGTTAAATTATTGCATGAACTGTATTTCAGAAGTCTGAGAGGTCATTGATGAAGGGTTTAAGGCTCACCTGAAAGTAACAAGGAGCCTTTGGGGACTACAGCCTACTTCCTGAGTGTCATGAGGAAGTAGACTAAGAAAGGCAGCTGGTTTTGTGTTTATTTCTTGGCCTATAGTTTAGATAAGGCAAAATTTCCAAAGCTAGCACTTTGGCCTAAGGCACACTTTGGAAATATGGAACACCTTCAGGGTGATCCCAGACATAAAGCCAATTGAAAGATATTTATTTTCTGTTGCTTGTACAAATTTGGGTTGGGGTGAGAGAAGAAGGGAAGCTGAAAAACTAGCATTACGGGAATTGAATGAGCCAAGTGCTGTCATAGTCTTCTGGAAGTAGCTATTACATATTAATAATAGCTTAGCAGTACGCCAGTGAGTCACCCCAAGGTACCACTGGTTCAGTAGCTGTTATACTCTGGTCCTGATGGCTCAGGGAATGCCACTTTGTGTATTTCTTTATTTTCTTAAAATTTGAGATTTGTATAAACTTCATTTTTAAACCATCTGCTTTGAACAACTTTTTGTGTTTGTTTTGTGTTAAGGTAGTACACCACCTCAAGACTTCTTTTCTTACCAGTTGTAAGCTAGGATTTTACACCTAAGTATGAGTAAAAACTTTGGCTTTGAAATAATACTTCATTTTGACTGAGGATAAATTAGATTGTTGGATTTTCCCCCCCGTTTTTAGAAGATGTTCTTTTTCTAAATCTGTATCTGTTTTTAAAGGGCCTGGGTGATGGCCAAACCCTAACCTTTGTTGATTGCTTAAAAAGATAATCAGTCTTGCTACGTTCACTTTTAAAATAGGTAGGTCACCTTTAGGCCATTTACATATTTCATTAGTGTGTTGCAATGAGAACTGATTCTTAAATTTGCTTGTTATTTATTCAGAGTAGTTCCAACCATTTAAAATTTATTTTTTCTTTTAAAGAAACTGCTTTGGTTTGCTAGAGACAGTATTCCATTTTTTCACTTTATTGACTTATTAAATAGTACCAACTGAATAGTTATTGAAACTGTTTACATTTCAGGTTTTTGGAATCAGTAATGTTTGCTTTAATCTTTTAAATTAAATCTTCTATAAGGCTTCACCAAGATTGCCGTAGATTTTTCCCACCAAACTACAGCGTTAAAATGAAACAGTTCTTGCCCAGTGTAAAAAACCAGAAAAGATTTTTAAAAACAGGGTTTCCCATCTATTTTTTAAAAAAATCTTTTTGTTCAGTGGCTTCATTTATTGTTGTAGATTCTTAAGTGTTTATCTCTAAGATAAACAGTTAACTCCCATGCCAGAAAATTATGCTTCTTTATTGATTTACAGTCCCCTTTGGCCACATTCCATGCTCAATCTCCTGGTAATCAGTAGAATATTCTAACTTTCTCATATACCCCCAAGGATTAAACGAAGTATCCCATTCTCTTTCTGCCCCTCCTCCCTCCTTGCTGTGTTTAGGTAGGAAATGTTTTAAGGCATGGCATCCACAGGAGAAAGAGGGAAATAACATGTAGCAGCATGATGAACCTTATTATATACTCTCTGGAAGAGGGTACAGTCCTCATTGTGTGTTTGAAGAGAATAAGTGTTCTGTTTTGCCTTACTGTGTTCTTGTGTTTGTTTATGTAAAGAGTTGAATAGCCTGGCATTTTCTTGGGGGTGGTTTTGTTTTATTTTGTTTTTGCCAAATACTATATCCTGGCTTCCATGTATAAGTTAACTGCAGGTTCTCTGGCTGCCTAAATACCTTTTATCTTACTGGGGGACCCATTGGTCTGCATTTAAGTGGTTTGTCTTCTGGTCTTGTCTTAATTTGACTTACTAGGGTCTTTGATGAAACAATAGTCTATTTTATAGGAATGTCAAGAAATTGGTTGTTTGGTTCTTTAAAAATTAGCTATGATGCATGCCTTGCAGTAGAAAAGTATGATTTTTTTTTTTTTAATTTCTCTGAAGCAAACGGCCAGTGTTGGTTCTTCAGAATGAAGCACTATATCCACAGCGGCGCTCCTATACTAGCGAGGATGAGGCCTGGAAATCTTTCCTGGAAAACCCTCTCACTGCAGCGACCAAAGCGATGATGAGCATCAATGGAGATGAAGACAGTGCGGCTGCTCTGGGCCTGCTGTATGACTACTACAAGGTTGGTTTGCCTGCTCTGTGACAGTTTCAGAGGCACCTGATTCAGCGGCATATAAAACAGTCATTTGCTGGTAGAATGTAATACAAGTTGCTTCTGTAGTGACTATAAATAGTTTAATGAGTACTTTGCCTTACTGTGGTTCAAAGCTGAAAATCCAGGATCATAGAATCAAAGGGTTGTTTTTAAAACGTGTGAAGCAGCCAGTTGCTCTGCCTCTATCTGAAAGGTGAAGTTGCCATAAATGAAGAGGGTAGATGTGCCTTACTGGGTTTGAACATTTCACTGAAGGTAGTGTGCTTAGTGCCGTTAACAGTGGATAGGGCTAAGTTACTTGTGTGGTAATCTTTGTTCCTATGTTGTCAGGTTGACTTCCAGTCCCTTAAATGATGTTACAGAGCCTGTGATTTGATTTGATTGTAGGATTCATTAAAAGAAATTCATTAAAAGAAACCATATTCTCTAGTCTGGGACTTTCTAGTTCTCAGATCAGGATGTATTTTGTTGCCTGTTTCCAGAGGTTTGGATTAGTCTTAGTTAAATATCATCTGTGATCTGTGTGTGTCTCTACATGGTTTTCGTTATCTGGAGATGACACCACTAATCTGTCTCAACATTGTCATTGTTGCCCTAATAATATGAGCTGCCACTCACTTGTGACCTGGATTATGCTCAGTGTGTTACCAGCGAGTGTGTGACTTCTCGTTCTCAGGTCGCACAGCTGGGATGTGTGTAGCTGGGCGCCCAGCACAGCAAGTGGCCTGCTTTGCCTCTGGATTCATGTTGGCGTCCTACCTTCTGCCACTAGCAGATATTTGGGGATGGCCGTTAAGAGTTTGGGATATTGTTTAAAACAGACTGAGCTGGAACACAACTTTCCCAGGTGGCCTTTGACTCACTGCTGTTTGTAACTATTATACGTAACCATTTGTTGTCATCACTACCTTTATAAAGACAGGAACTTTTCAAGATTCCCAGAAGCGTTTTAATGACAGTGTCTACTTATGGATATAATGCATATTTTTTACAGCTTATTTTTGCTGTGTTTTTGTTTTGAAAGCTTTCAAACCTACAGAAAACTTAAAATAACAGAATACTCAACTCCTGAATACCTTTACCTGATTCACCGATTGCTTGTGTTTCATTACATTTTGGCACTGTGCTTTTTCCCTGAATGTAAGAAATACAGAGAAAAAAATCAAAGAGGATAGTTGATTATCAAAATTGGGGTGGTAACTAAGCAAAATATTTAATTATTTCCTGGTATGATGCCATGTGTCCAACTCATGTTTGAGGGATTCAAAGGTATTTTTCCTTTGAATATGAACAGAAACTTGTGTAATAACTAACGATTCTAGAAGAAACCCTTGTCTGGGCAGCACAGCCACAAAGAATTCCTTTGAAGTGGAATCTATTGTATATTTGTTCTTATGGCTTGTTTTATTGACTTAATCAGTATAAAAACTATAAGTTCCTTAGATATTAATTATGAAGTTACTTTTTTTTTTTTTTTTGAGACAGAGTCTCGCTTTGTTGCCCCAGGTAGAATGCAGTGGCATCATTGTAGCTCACAGCAACCTCAAACTCTTGGGCTCAAGCTATCCTCCTGCCTCAGCCTCCCAAGTAGCTGGGACTACAAGCACATGCCATGACACTGGCTAATTTTTCTATTGTTTATGAAGATGGGTCTCACTTTTGCCCAGGCTGGTTGGTCTCTAACTCCTAAGCTCAAGCAATCCTCCCACCTTGGCCTCCCAGAGTGCTAGGATTATAGGCATGAGCCACTGCACCCACACCAAGTTACATATTTTTAGCTGAAACTTTTGAGAATGGGAGAAAACCAGCACGTTTAGTGACAGAAAGACCAATGTAATAAAACCAGTTACAGTGGTCGTGTGTGTGTGTATATGTATGTTTTAAGTAAAGTGTCCTAAAAGTGTTCTACAGCTCAAGAGGAGATAAATCCTCATGTCTGTCCATGAAGGGTGACAACTTGAGTAGTACTTATTTATCAGGCTTCTTGTGATAGGTGTAAATTTATTTTCTTTTTTAAATGAACTGAATTATTTGTTTCAGTTCTTTGGTTGTAAGCATTAGTCATTATTACAGAATAATTTTGGTAAAGCTTTAAAACCACATTGTTAATACATGAAACAATTTATTTTGTCTTTAGTGGAGGAACAGGAACGTAGGAATAGAAGTCTCACGTTGAAAACCATTTTCAAGCATCTTAGCCATTTTGGAGTGCATGTGGGGATTAAGTCTTAGTTCGGTTGATGTCTACGGGACATTCACTAACGTCTGCCTGCTTTTCACTTCCCTTGCAAAGAAAAGGAGAATCAAAAAAGAAATAGAACAAACTCAGTTAGATTTGACCTTTGGGGAACGGACGTATGAACCCCAAAGGATCTGAAGACATTTATCATGTGAAGCCAGCATTTGGATCTTGGAAGAAATGAACTGTGGACATGGCTGTTCCTTTTGTTTTTTGCATTTGATCTGAAAGGAGAGTAGTAGGAAAGAGCAGTGAGCAAGTTGCAAGAGCCCAGTTGTGTTTTCAGCAGCTTCTTCTCGGTTATACGTTGTAGGTAAATGGGTAAAACCAGGGCAGAGGTATTTCTTTTAAGAGATGAAACCCCGACTCCAATGACAAAGTTAATTTGTGATGGCCTGAGTTTATTTAACAACTCAGTCGCTTTTTACATATCAGCCAGATTGGTGACCAGCTTGTAAGCTCCTTGAGGGCAGACACTGTTTTATTCTTTGTGTGTCCCTGGAGCCCAGTGTTTGGTAGGAAACCAGTAGATAAATGAATGATCAAGTTTACTGAAAAATAAAAGGCTATATCTTTGTGTGAAGTATACTTTGCTAGATAAGAACTTTATCTTAAAGTTCTTTCCATGTGTGTTAATATGTAAGGTTCCAAGAGAGAGAAGGTCTTCAACAGCAAAGCCAGATGTTGAGCACCCAGAGCCAGATCACAGCAAAAGGTAATGTTTAATTTATAACAGCATAAACTAGTACACTTGAAAAATGACATATTTCTGTAAAAATAAAGTGGGAATTTCTTTAAATGAACAAATACTAGTGGAAGAGATAGGAAAGTTGGACTCTTAATATCTAAATTCAGATTTCATCAGTGATTTTCCAGTGTTGCTCTGATTTGATTCTGTCGCTCTGAGACGTTACCTGTTTCTTTGGGCATAGTATTAATAGTTGCCTTTTCTAAAAAAAACCGAAAGCACTAACTTTCTCCTCCTCCAAAGGGATGTTTTTAGTAATAAGTGAAATGTTGCTCATTTGTCTTTGAGGTCCTCTTAAGGAGGTTGTGGCCATGTTGGGGGGTCCATTGAAAACATTAAATACCAATGACCCTTAAGTCATTGGTCTTGAGACCATTGAGACCGTTGAGACCATTGAGTCTACTGCCTGAGTAGAACTTAATAAAATAAGTTACATTGTATTCAAGCTCTTGTTGAAATTATTTTTGAAATATTTTAGGTTAAAATTTTTGAAAAATTTAATTAAGGCTTGACTTTATAGCCATGAAAAATTTTTTTTAAAGATACCTTTTTAAATAGCCCAGAATATTTATTAAAACAAAATTAATTTAATGCAGATATATCTATTATACAATGTAATAATAGATTTTCTTTTGATGAAAGAGAAAGCCAAGTAGCATAGGTATTAGGAAAAGTGGTGGCCACATAATGGTTCATAGTTCTTGAACACTGTGTCAGGCACTATTATACACAGTTTAGTGTTCATCTCATTTCAACTCTGTAAGGACAGACACCACTGTTATCCCATATTACAGATGAGGATTTGGTTGCTAGGAGATGAAGTAACTTGCTCAGGGTGACAGAGTTTGAGCAAAGGCACTTTAACCCGAACAGATCAATCACGTTTGTAACTTCAGGCTTCTAGTTAAAATATGGTAATTTTTTTTGAGAATTATTGAAAATCAAGCTTATTAGAGGAGAGCTCTGAGTCCTCAGTATTTCCAGTGAAATTTTGCTTATTACTTTTGGATTTTACTCGGTCTGTAGCTGGAAAGTCTTTTTTTCCTTTCTCTAGTCATGGGTGGTTGTACTGTTTTCTGTTTAGTTGGTTTCTACCAAGTGTAATATTGCGTAGGACCCAACCACCCAATGCCAAAATAAAAATTAATGAAAGAAATAAAAATTGTCAAAGAACTGTATCAGCATCAAGTTTGAACATACAGGTTTTCTTTTTTTCTTTAAGAAACAGCATACCAATAGTGACAGAGCAGCCCCTCATTTCTGCTGGAGAAAACAGAGTACAAGTACTGAAGAACGTGCCATTTAACATTGTCCTTCCCCATGGCAACCAGCTGGGCATTGATAAGCGAGGCCACCTCACAGCTCCTGATACGACAGTCACGGTCTCCATAGCAACGATGCCTACCCACTCCATCAAGACCGAAAGCCAGCCACATGGCTTTGCTGTGGGCATCCCTCCGGCGGTATATCACCCTGAGCCCGCCGAGCGTGTGGTAGTTTTCGACCGGAACCTTAGTACTGACCAGTTCAGCGCTGGTGCTCAACCCCCAAATGCTCAGCGGCGGACTCCAGACTCTACTTTCTCAGAGACCTTCAAGGAAGGCGTTCAGGAGGTACAGGAAACAAAAACATCTTCCCGAGACGGCTGTGTGTTTGTATAAGTATTGGGTTCCACCTTTTCCTTGTTATGTAAGCTTGAAACTCAGCCTGAAGTGAATGGATTAGGAATAAAAGATTTTTTTTGTAAGAGAAAAGGCCCATGGGTATAATTTGTAAACTAAATCTATAAAACCAGAAATTATTATGAAGGGCACATGGCTAATCTTACCAGCAGCTGAGTTAACAATTATGATTTCAGCTAAGTGATTTGCAGGATAAAGAAAAAGAGAACCCTGCACATAATCTTCCATTGACAATAGATGGATTCGCATTTTTAGCATTTGTCCTAGACCAAAGCAAGCTTCCCTGCAACTGGTCTTGATATAAAATGCTTTATTGTGTCTTTGTTTGGTGCTTCTTGATTGGTAGTATAGTCAGGGATGGGTAGACCACAAAAGTGTATGAAATTTACAAATTAATTCCAAATAGTTCTGAAGGTTTTATGATGAGGAGCACCTCCCTCAGATAAAAGTTAGGGACTGAAGGTGTTTGAAACCAGGTTTAATGCCTCGGTGGGGGAAAAGAGCATTTATCTCTGCTTAGGAGTAAACAGCCTTTCCTGAGAAAATGCACCAAATCCATCTAGCCATGGAGAGAACTTGATACTGTATCTTAACTTGGTACAATGATAGGGTGACTCCTAAAAGTTATGAAATCTTGGTTGTAGATTGTGGAATTTGAACAGAATTGGGATATGTGAGAAAGATGGAAAAGGGGGGTAGTGAGTCCCAAGCACTTGGTGAGTGCACCTACATAGGCTGTCCTGATTTACTTGAGTGGTATATACAAGTGGATAGTTTCTTTTTTTAATTTTCTTTTCTTTTTGTTAATTTTAGAGAATTTTTGTAGATTAAAATTTTTTACTTGAAAATGAATATTGAATGGATAGTGGGTTGCTGTAAGCCACCTCCTTTCATGCTGTACCAGACCTTGGTCTGTAGTAACGATGATAACCAGTTAAATAGTTGTGGCTTATTACATTGATATTTCAGGTTTTCTTCCCCTCGGATCTCAGTCTGCGGATGCCTGGCATGAATTCAGAGGACTATGTTTTTGACAGTGTTTCTGGGTAATAGTTGTCTTTTAATTTGACTTTAATTTGCAGCTTTTATGAGTTACTCTTTTTTTGTTAACTTGATATTGATAAATCAGAGGTGGCTTTAGCAGGCTTTCACTTTTATCTTGCTGTATCTACTGTGGTAACATCTTGGGTAAAGGACATCTGCTTCGGTGCATTTAATTTTGAACTCTTCGAACTTTGTTTCAAGTCTCCTTAATTCTTGGTGTTGGTGCTCTTGCTTTCCTTTGGTTTCTTTATGTGATGGTAGTGGAGTAGAATCAAACAGCAGAGAGGCGGGGATTAAGTTGGGTCTCTGAGGCCCTTTCTGTTTTCAAAAGTGTGTAATTAGGTGAGAATTTAGGAGTAATGTCAAATGAATAAAGGCTTTTATGTTTTTATTAGCCTCACTAATGATAAAATAAAGGAAGTCGTATTTTTTCTGAATTGACAACTTCTTTTTAGCTTCACAAAATTCTGTCGCTGGGAATATGAATATTTTCCCAATCTAATTGGAACACCTTCAGATTTTTAAAAAGTCTAGGGTTTCATTTTATAACTTTTGTTTTATGTGGTTTTTTACATGTGTTCTATTTTGCAGTAGAAATTTTATTTTTGAATTCTAGGATTTTATGGGAATTATAGACCTGCCTCAAGGTTCAGGAGTCACAAACTAAAATGCCTGTAGGGTTCAGGATAGGGGTCAGCAAACCTTTTCTGCAAAGGGTCAGATAGTAACTCCTTTAGGCTTGGTGGGCCATAGAGCCTCTGTATGTTTTTGTGTTACCCAGCTTTGCTTTTGTAGTGCAAAAGTCGCCATAAATAATACATAAACCAACGGTGTGGCTGTATGCTAATAAAAGATTTATTTATAAAAATAGATGTAATTTGCTGACCCCTGGCCTAGGAAGGTTGCTAAATAGCTTTAGTGGCACATATGGGTGGCAGCGTTAGGTAATAGAGTTGTGGAGTGCCCATCTAAAGACATTTAAGTAACAAGTAGAAACAACAGCAAAGTGTTGTGCAGGCCAAATTGAATTTAATGAGAGGACTACCAACCACCTGTTTGCCAGCTCTGCTGGATAAATACTGGATTGGCAGCATGTCTTGTGAAGGTTTCCTTCCAAAGTCCTTTTCATTTATTTGTATCTTTAATATCCTTAGCCCCCAAACATCTAATCGTTAATATCCATCACATCAAAGAAATTCTAGTTGGCAAGTTGTAGTCACGCATCTGAGAAATTTTAGAATTTATAGTTGGTAAAACTTTTGTTTCAGATTTCATTTATCATGAAAAGGTAGCAAATGCTAGTTATGATATGGTGTGGTCAGTTGGATGTTTCCTGGCAGTCTGCTGTCTCAGTACAGCCGCACTGAAGCATTTCCAGATTGTACTAAAGTGTATAGGAAGCTTCCAATAAAGTGGATTAGAGATGTATGACTTTTTTTGTCCTTTAGGAACAACTTTGAATATACCCTAGAAGCTTCAAAGTCACTTCGACAGAAGCCTGGAGATAGCACTATGACATACCTGAACAAAGGCCAGTTCTATCCTGTCACCTTGAAGGAGGTGAGCAGCAATGAAGGAATCCATCATCCTATCAGCAAAGTCCGAGTAAGTTGTGCTCTTAATTCTGTTCCCTAGGAAGGCTAGTCCCAGCCTAATATTTCCAGGTCTGAAGTAGATGTGAATGAAGGGCTAAAATTACAGTTTTAAGCCTTATTTGTGAACGACAATACTAAATAAATTTTCCAAAAGATATTCACCCTGTGGTGTCTTTACATTGCAATGCATTCTCTCTCACAGAGTGTGATCATGGTGGTTTTTGCTGAAGACAAAAGCAGAGAAGATCAGTTAAGGCACTGGAAGTACTGGCACTCCCGCCAGCACACGGCCAAACAAAGGTGCATTGACATAGGTAAGCCGCCAGAAGCCTGCTTCTGTTCCCAGAGGTGCAAGCATCTAGTTTTCCAAATCCAGTTATTTTTGGCAGTGATCAGCTTCCTGCCAAAAGCATTTGAATTTTTATACCGGCCACTAATCTGTTCCAAACACTGTCCTTGGCCTCCTGGAACCAGTGCTCTCGCCCTGACTTCCTTCACAGGACATGTGCCCGGGCAGTGGCTGGGGCCAGAAGCCATATGGCCAGCTAATGTGACAGTGTTTCCACTTTTCAGTGGTCCATTGTTTTGAAGGGTAGTGTCTTCTGTAAGAGATTCTGATTATTATTTGGTGACAATAAGATAGAAACAAAAACAAGTAAAAGAAAATGCTGCTGGTGTGCAGTTGCCTAACAGTGTTCCTTAGTCACATGCTGAGCGGTGTTGCTAGTCTCTTGCATCTGCGAATAAACCCAGAGATACATCACTTGGGGTGTAACAGCAAACCCAGGCCAATGCGCATTCATTGAAGTAGCTTTATGTCTATGCTTGTTGTTTACATAGTTTTCACATAAAACCATTGTCTGTATCACAGATGGCTGTTAATGTCAATGTGACTTTTTTTCTTTACCTTTTGTAATACTCATGTTCTCTTTTCAGAAGAATTAAAACTGAGTTCTAATCTTGGTTCTGCAGACTACTTTTGTGACCTTGGGACCATCATTTAAACTTTTTAGACCTAAATTTCTTCATTTTGATGTAATGGGATTGAATTAAATATATCTAAGCTTGCTTCTATTACAAAAATTCTGTGATTCTTTTATTTTTTTGAACTTCTTTTAACCCAACAAAGTATCAGTTTAAATTGTCCAGAGGTAGTGATAAGAAAAATTGCATCTTTCTTTGAGCTGCTGTAATCTCATGTTGAAACTAAAAATCCTGAATTTCTTTTTCATCACTTCCTGTAGCTGACTATAAAGAAAGCTTCAACACCATCAGCAACATCGAGGAGATCGCTTACAACGCCATTTCCTTCACCTGGGACATTAACGATGAAGCAAAGGTAGGTGATGGAGCAGGTGCTGTGTCTCCAGCTGTTGGAGACGTGGGAGGGGCTTAATGATTTGACAACTGATTTCATAATGATGGTTTAAGGTGTTTTCATTCTCGGATGTTATGAAACCTATCCTCCCCTTCATAGCCTCCTCCAGAACAGATCATTTTTGTTGGTGTCTGTCAACACGTGGAATCCACCTGCAAACTTGAGGACGGAGGTGGGCTCCGCCGCTGCTCAGTGCTTAACCTTGCGTCTGACTCCTTGTTCACTTCATTTCCTCATTTGCAAAGTGGAGTTGATACCTGCCTCCTCCCTGAGTTCTAGGGTGACGCAAGGATGAGTGAAACCGTGCCTACCAAACTGTTGGAGTTTCTTCGAAAAAGACTCTCAAATACAAGTTACCATTAGCAATGCTCTCTTTCATGTGGTTACCTTGTGAATACAACTCAGTGCCAAGATTCTTCTATCTTGGGCTTTTACAATTGAAGACTTGCCTCTAATTCAGATGGTCATTTGGATAATTCCAACTGGAGATTTCAGTGCCCTTTAAGAAAAGTTAAGCATGTTCTTAAGTCCTTTCTGCCTCCCACAGCATTCTTCCCTGTTAGTATAATTGCTATGTTCACTGAATTATTAGAGTTCTGGTATTTCTTCCTTTCTTTGGATTGCTTTAAAAATTCGGAGCTCAAGAAACACAATAGAAACAAGTTATTTTTTGGACAGTTGTTAAAATAAGGTTGATCTTTATTTTTTGTCGCAATATAAGGGATACTGTTCTCTCAAGGACCCGACACACAGTGATGTTCAACATTCTGTCCTTTTTCAGCCTCTCCTTTTTATTTTTTCTTTTCTGTATTCAACAAGAATTTCAGTAACTTATGGAATAAGACACTGTATTAGGTAGGTGCTGAGTGTTAGGGTTTCATCTTATACTGCCCAAGATTGCTTTTAAAAATCATATGACTAAGTTCTTGAGAGTCATGTTAAGCCTGTATTGTATGTGCTTTGTTTTCTTGTTGTGGTCACCGTGTCCAAGGCAAGAGTGTGTCTTTAAGACTGCAGGATGCAGTCGGTTGGGCCGGCCAGGCTGGGAGGGGTCTTGGGTGATTGTAACTGTGAGCACCGCCAACCAGCGGCGCACGGTCGCACGGTGTCACCAGGCTGCTTTGTCCTGAGCTTGGCGCTTGGTTAAGCAGGGAAGTCACTGCTGAGGGGCTACTTGTGGAAAGATAAACTTTCCATCTTACATAGTTACTATTACAGTTATTTTGAAATTAAATACCACAGTAGGACTCGGTGCATTGGTAGTAAGAACAGCCTATAAGAAGAGTTGGTCCTGTGCCCCTTGGATGCTTCTGTTCTTAAAGCAAACTGGAGCAAGACTTCCTGGCTGCCCCTGGGGACTAGCCCCTGGGGACTAGCTGAGAACTGAGGAGGCGGCGATGAAGGGCGCACAGGCCTGAGTTCGCGTTCCCGACCTGTCTGTGACTTGGCTCTGGCCCTCAGTTCACTGGCTCAGCTTTTCCCCCTCGCTCCCCCTAGAAAATGTAAAAGGCTCTAGTGGCCAACTCTTTCCTTTGTTGGGGTGTTGTCAGCATTAATAGGCACCTGTCAGAGGCTCGGAGATCTTGGCTGGAAGGCCGTGCATATGGGCAGGGTGCGAGGTGTGTGTGATGTGTCACGGCAGGGCGGCAGTGGGAAAGCCGGGTGACAGCAGGGATAATGGCAGGTTTCGTTCTGGAGGCCTGCAGCGTGCTTGTCGTGGAGAGAAATGTTGTTGGAGGAGCGTCTTAAGTAGGCTTAATAGCTTCGCTAATTGATGTAGGTAAATTCAGTTTCATTTCCTCTTCCAGACCCCCAGCACTGCTGTGGTTCTGAGCCTTCACCTGCCACCGGAAGGGTGTCGGGCCCTTTCTTAATGAGGCTGCTGCCTTTTGAAGCTGATATCAGGCATCAGCTTCAAGCGAGTGTTGCAATTAAGCATCTAGATTTTTTGCTTTCCCTGGCCAAGTTGGTGTTTTCTGTTTTTATACTTAGAGTAATTAATGCCTCAGGGCAGCTAGAGTGAACAAGTGTACATGCAGAATCCTGTATAATTGGTTTCTTTTTAAAATACTTTTTTCTGAAAATATCTACTGTTTTTGCCTACTTTCTGTTCTCATTTAGGATACATCTGTTGATTTTTAAATTTATAATTGGCACATGATGTTGGAAATATTTATGGGACATTTGTTGATTCTTAATTCCAGTTCCCTTTCCTCCACAGTCGTAGGGGTCTACTGGAGCCATGTGGCATTTCCTCCCTCCTCCCCTTTTTGATGTTATACTCTTTTGGCCAGGCCAGGATGAGTGAAGCCAGAATTCTGGTCCGGTGTCAACATCTGGATCTTACCAGTAGCTTCTGCTTTTCTCTTTGGAGGTGACGCTATATTGAGGACATATCAGGTTGAACCCTGAAGGTCTTGGATTGTATTCCACTTTGGGGAAAACACTTCCTGGGCTAGGACTCATCTCACTCGCCCCCGTGCACACTCTGATCATCAGCGTAAACAAATACCTGCCATTGCCGCGGGAACTTTAAGAAGTTGTGGAACCTGGCCCGGTGCGGTGGCTCACACCTTAATCTCAGCACTTTGGGAGTGCAAGGTGGGAGGACTGCTTGAGGTCAGGAGTTCGAGACCAGCCTGGGCACCATAGCAAGACCTTGTCTCTACAAAAAATAAAAAAATTAGCCACATGTGGTGGTGTGCACGTGCAGTCCCAGCTACTCAGGAGGCTGAGGTGGGAAGATCACTTGAGCCCAGGAGTTTGGGGTCTCAATGAGCGATGATTGTGTCACTGCACTCTAGCATGGGAGACAGAGCAAGACCCTATCTCAAAAAAAAATAGTTGTGGAATTTGTAAAAAATCACTGGTTTCCAAAGCGGTGAAGGAGAAGGATTTGCTATGAAAAGCAGAAACATCTTAGAAACTGTCCCCCAGGGGGCGCCGATCTGTCTACTACATAGACCTGTTTCGTTCCTTTTATTGTCCTCTCATAAAATTGGAGAGGTTTGGGTATTGAGGTGTCTTTAAAGAGTGAGAAGCATCTGGACAGGTTAAAGTTCATCAGCCATTCATGTTTCATTGTGAAATAGCTTAATCAGATTTCCTCCCTCCTGGTGCACAGCTGCGGTCAGCTGCTTGAGGTAGTTTTGGCAGGGAGAAGAGCAATTGCCTTTGAAGCAGTGGAAGACGGGGCTCTGCTAAGGTGCTGAAGTTTAGAATTTGTAGAGCAGGACATGAGGGCGCTGGTCACCTGGAGAAGAGGGGACCAGGAGACGGGGGCAGGTGCACACAGCAGGGTGGCGCCAAGATGGACACACACTCGGCCCTGTCCGCATCTCTCCAGAGCCAGCTGTGCATCTCTTAAGGAATTCAGACCTTTGTCCAACGAACACCTGGGTGCCAGTGTGTTCAAGGACCTGTGCTGGATCCAGCTGCTAAGGCCAGTACTGGAGTTCAGGTAGATTGTGAGTTAAATGGGCTTTTGTGGGCCTGAGATCCTAAATATGACATCATGATTTCCGAGGAAAAATGTGTTTGTACCACTTTGCAAATGAACTTTGGGGACACAAACACTTTATAAAGTGGGCTCTCTGTTCTGCAAGTTTCAGTATTTTCTAAACCAAGTGAGTCATTCTGAGTAGGCTGCACCTCTTGGCCCAGAGTTTAATTTCTTGCCTGGGTTGTAAACCTTAAGAGTTTATAACAACATTGAGATTTAGTTAGTGATACCAAGTAAGGGCCTCTCAAAGCCTGAAGATCTAAAATAAATAGAAGAAAAAAGAAGTTAGAGAGAGAGAGAATGAACTGCTTTAAGTGCCTGTTACACGGTAGGTGCTGTGCTCAGCAGCCTCCCATGTTCACACTTGATGAGGCCCTGCTACCGCTCAGTCCGTAAAGCAGCACTTTGTCCTCCAGATGGTTGTGTGTTTGCTGCTTGCTGTTGGAACGAGGCCTTCTGAAGAGGCCAGAGTCTAGACCTTGAAATGGGTAGGCAGTGTTCTTGGCAGGGGAGATTATTTAAAAGCATAAAAATTCTGATTAACAGAGCAGCGTTATGGACTCACTAACACAGATTCTTCCAGTAGAAGAGCACTTTTTCTAGTAAGAAATAATTTGCTTGTTGGATGAGTAGCGTTTAAATACGGAGGAGTGGGAATAATAAACCAAAAAAGTAACTGTGTTGGAATCCATTGAGAATCAGGCAGCCGACTTGGAGAGAGCGGGTAATCCGGGGACACTAGAGAAAGGAACGTCTGTTGGTGGGATGGGAACATCTCTGATAGAGCTAGCTGGACTGCGTATAGTACAACTAGCGTGGTAAGTAGGAACACTACTATGGTCGAAGCAAAGCTCACAATTCCTTTGGCCATCTCTGTGCAGGTGTGACCTTCACGAATAGGAAGCAGACTTCTAGAGGATGCCATGAATCCCAGGGGACAGAATACCTAGCTGACAGGTTTTTTCTAGTGGTAACATCTAAATCTTTGTATGTGAAGTAGCTTTTGTTGCAGCTGCCATTCCCACATTGCATTTTCAAAATATTAACAGCAAAGAGCATCTTGTCAGATGGGTGCCAGCTCCCACTGGAGTAGTAACGGCAGAGAAGTCTTTAGACGTAGGGTCTAATTTTGTTTTACTGTACTGTGTGTTCCAGGGTTAAAACGCCCTGGAGATGTGGGCTTTTCTCCTGCAGTGCTGTTGCGGGAACTGGTTGCTCTTCGTAAGTCTGTCGCACCTTCAGAGGGAAGCTCTTCAGCCCAGTTTATGATTGGGTCGCTCGCAGGCAGAGGGAACTGCATCTCTTTCTTGGTGGTGTGAGCTTATCTCGGCTGTGACAGAGCCAGTTTCCGCACACTTGTCTCTTCCCGGTTCTGTCCCCATCCGTTTTCCCTTTAGTGTGATGCCTTGGCCTGCAGAGCAGTGGCAGGGTGGTCAGAGAGGACAGTCAGACCCTCCTGCTCCCTGGAAAGCCCTGACAACTAAGACGACATTGTGCTTTTACTTTTCGTTATCATCCGTCGGCTGTAAGAAGGAACTCTGAGGCCCTTGCTAGGGTTGCCCCTCAGAGCCAAATGGTTTATGTCGTGGAAGGCTCGTGTTATGAAGGAAAGAGGATTAAAACGGAATTTGGAGCCCAGGTGGAGCACCAGGGAGCTTTACCGTGAGGGAGCGGTGGGGATGGAGCTTTGGTGTCTGTCCCTTTTGTCTCCTTGTCTCGGCGAAAGCACGTGGAGTTCCTGGCGAGGATTATCCAGGCTTGTGGAGTTCATTCTGTAGAAGAGGGGTGGAACCGTGCTGGCAGCTTGCACTTAAGACTTTTTGTGTGTGCTTGTGGGATGCAGGTTTATGAGTTTAATAGCAGTTTGTTGTTTTGTCTAAGCATAATATTTGGAATTCGTTGTGAGAGTAATTTTTAATTTGTTTGGACTGAACATATTGCTTGCATTTATAGGGATTCCATTCTAGTGAAGCATCAGTCGAGTGTGCCATTAAAATAAGGTGTTGCCGTGTTTGGTTCCATTAAGCAGGGACAGGTTTGGTTTGTTTCACAACTTTAAATTTCCAGTGTGAATAGGAGGGAGGAGAGAAGTGAGTCAGGTATCTTACTTGCAATCACAATTAAATGAAGGCAGGAGATTTAAAACTATAAGTGTATACTCCCTGGCCTAAATAGGGAAAGACATCAGGAAGCACTGTTACTTTTAAAACAAAGGGTCAGAGACTCTTCGAGTCTAGGCAGATCACGCTGGCTCGGTTGAACCACATCATCCCTGTGTTTCTGTTCTTAGACCCCAAAGAAAACTCAAGGTGGCTGCGGAGCCTTCCAAATTGAGAGTCATTCGACTCCAGGGGTTTTCTTGTATTTGGTTTGAAAATACATATTTATTAAAATAAAAAATCAAATTGTCTGTACCAGAGAGATAGTCATATTTCTTTATAAGGAATGAATAGTCTTTAGAGTTGCAATTCAATCCGTGTTGGAAATAACAAGAAAATTTTCTCGATTGGAAATTTGTGGAGAATGCCTTTAATTAGGTGATATGGAATAAGTTCTTGCTTTGAAGAAGCTGTTCTGGGTATGATTGTGAGAAGGATTTCTCCTTGAAATGCCTTCTTCTTTTTTTTTTTTTTTTTTAAGCTAAGTGTGTTGGACTTTTGCTCAGAAGCATTTCAAGGAGTATACTCTGTAGCATCTGTGCAGATGTAAAATAAAATACATTGAGTCATGGTGGAACTTTAGAACACACAGGTAACAATAGCACGCATTTATCACGGCTCATGCCCGAGGGTAGGGACCAGGCGTGAGCTGCCTCTGATTGGACAGGGACGCACTTGGCAGCTGAAGAAAGCTTTAGTTTGGTAGTGAAACTTGCATCTTGTGAAACGGGTTTCAAGCACCCATGACTGCGTAGCCTCTGTGCTGTCATTTGAATTCATTTTTCTTTTTTTTTTGGTCAAATTTTTCCCCTTCCTCCACCTTGCCACCATGAAGAAACAATGACCTCCTCTAGAGAACTTTCTTCTTTGACAGCTTGTCACCCTAATCCTCCTTCTCGTAGGTCCTTCCTAGAAATTCCTTCTCCTAGGTCCTTCCTGGAAACTACTTCCTGGCTTTCTAAATGTGTCATTTCTACCAGTTTTGCTGCTTAGAGACAAGCAGAGAGCTTTGACTCTGGCCTGACGTTAGTAGGTCTGTTGGGTCAATCCGGCATGGCGATTTTGAGGCAGCCTGGGGCATTCAGGTCTCACAGAGCAGCTCTTCCACCGGCAGGGCTCTCAGTCCTTGAGTAAATACAGTGAACTCTCTACATTAATTTAGGGACTTTTTCTTTAGCTTTTCCTTTTAACTGGAAAATACCTTATAATTAGAACTTTCGGTTGGAAGTCAGCTGCCTGCCAGGGCTCCCGTTTCTGACCCACAGGCCTACTTGTCCTGTTCTGTACCTGGTGGTGCTGGAATGTGGTCTGTGTTTGCCTGTGTCACACCTGCACCCAGTTCTACATATTTCAGAGTAAACATTCTACTTATTTGGGACAGCAGGTGGCAGATCACTTCATCTGCCAAGTGTCCCTGGGTTCAGCAGGACCTGCTTATAGGATCTGACAGAGGGAAGAGAGCATGCCGATACTTCCAGATCATTCTTTTCTCTGCCTCCTTCTTTATCTCCATGACTTTTCCCCTGGCTCCCTGCGCTCTGCAGAAACCAAGACCACGTGTGGGCGGTGTGGGAAGGCGGTGGTGTGGCAACAGCCAGGCTGCTGACTCGTCCTTGTTTTCTTTCAGGGAAACGCCCCACATCAGTGTGGGAAGATTTCAAGTTAGCGCCGCTCTCCTCCCACATCCCTGTCCTCCCCAGCCCTCCTGCCAGGTCTGTTGCCTTGGTGGGCACTTGGTAGTCTGACAGATAACACCAGTGCTGGCTGTCACTTGAAGTCTTCTTGTTTGTGGCTAGCCTCCTGCAGTGGGATATTTCTGTCACCTCCCAGCATTAGCGTAGCGAGGAAGTGGGATGTCCAGGGTTCTCTGACGAGTTGGTAGTGGAACTGGGCTCTGCTTCTGAGTTTATGACTCAGTCTCTGGTACCTTCTTGGGCGTCATGGATTGGTGAAACCCACACACACGGAGTCAGGAGCGGGAACCGCAGGGCTCGGACAGAGCTAGGCTAACAGCGTTGGTGTGTGTGTGTTTCGGTTTGGGGGAAGGCATGCTGATCGTGATTGAGCGTCTGCTGTATGATGTTCAATCAACGTTTCTGGGTTTAGGCAAGAGTTGGATCCTGAGTTCTCAGTTTAAATGGTTTCCCACACCACTGGCTTCAGATGGAATGTGTAACTTCATATACATGTGTTAGAAAAATGGTGATTGTGTTCACTTTTATTAGTGCTGTTGGACTTGGGGTCAGAGTAAACTACATTTTGAACCTCACATTTTAATGTTGGTTGTCAGGAGGTTTCTACAAAACTGTCTTAGAGCAATCTTTTTGACTGATTTGGAGGAGAATTAAATTACAAATTTTTTTCTAGTTTTATCATTCAATTTAGTAGATCAGTTACATTCTAGGAACAGCATTATGGATATTCTGTCTGCATTTGGCTAAGTTGAATTTAAATACTAGAAAGGGTTAAAGTGACAAAGGCTCTGAGAAGCAGCTGGGGCTGTGTCCGAGATGGCTGCAGCTGTCTCTGACGCAGCCACGCCGGCAGCTAAGTCTCGTGACTTATGTGAAGTCAAGTAGGAAGTTTGGCACAGACTAGCTATTTGGTTTGAAATGTAGGGACCTTTAATTTCATGCTTCATGCTCCCAAAACAACCTGCTGAGAACCGTGTGTGGGTCACCTTTCCCTAAGTGTTTCTGCCTCACCGAACAGTGTTTCCATCAGGTGCTTCTCCCGCTTCGTGTCTGTCATTGTAGTAGTGTGATCTCCAGAAAAGGGCCTTGAGGTGGGGGTCGGGAGATGTGGGTCCTGGCTTTGGCTTTGTCACCTCTGTTACTGTGAGTCTTTTACTGACTGTGTCTTTAGAGTGGAGTCTCAACCACAGCTTGGCAGTGTCTCTCTTGAGTTAAAAGCTTTGATAGCCAGACTATGGACTGTATGATACTCTTGGGAAGGGTGAATGTTTTTGGGTAAACAACAAGGATACATGCATTTTTGGAACATAAAACTTTTTCAGTTACCAGCTTTCTGAAGCATCTTCCATAGTTAAATCACTTTTCTTTTTTTTTCTTTCTTTCTTTCTTCTAACAGCTCTTTTCTTGTAATATTTACCAGCAGTTAGAACTCATTTTATTGCTTCAGCCCAGGAGTTTGAGGTTGCTGTGAGCTATGATGATGTCATTGCACTCTAGCCTGGGAGACAGAGTGAGACTGTCTCAAAAAAAAGAACTCATTTGAAACTTTTAATTGGGCATTATGATGCACAACTGGGAATATGTAATATTGACGCAGAGCACACTCTCAGCTCTATAGGCTGATACTTTTGCAAGTCTGCTGTGTACAATCTGATTTGCAAAAGCGAAACACCATTCTGCTTTGAAGTTTTTTTGCTCCTCTCATTGTAGACCTATTTCACTCATTTCTAACATCCTTCGAGGAAATTCTACACAAGGTAATGGATCTGCTGCTACCATGTAGAAGAACTGGCTTACGGAGTCATGTTGCAAAGGGTTATCTCCCTAACTGCACATTCATTCATTCCGCCAGTTTTTCATCGCACTGCTCCATGTAAGCACTGGGAGGAATGAACAAGTGATTCACGCATCAAGCCTGTCCTCAGAGGAGATTACACTCTGTGTACTGATACATGTCATAAGTGCAGTTAAAAACATGATCTGGTGATTTCCAAGGAAAAAGTACTTTCAGCTAAGGGAATCACAGAAGACTTGGACCTGCGGAATATTTTTGTCAAGGACGATTGGTGGGACCTTTTTTCTTTTTCATGATTTTTCCCCCACAGTGTAGCTGTTGTGAATTTAAGTGCAAAAGAGGGAATTGAAACAGCTTAGTCCGAAGAGGTGCTTTGACACACCAAGGCGCCGACATTGGGGAGTGGCGGGAGAAACATTGGCAGACCCGTCTCTTCCGCAGCACTGAGTCACACTGGGTCTGAGAGGGTTATGGACGTTACCACATCTGTAAATACAGCAGGAAGCTGTAAATAAAGGGATAACCTATATTTAATTGTTGGATAAAAAATTGTTTGTTAGGTACCTGCAGTTTTTATAAAGAAAGATGATTGCCGTAGATAGCATTTGAAAGCGTAAAAGTGGACACATGCAACAGGAAACTGTCACGGCCTGTCATATGGATTTCTCATGACCTTATCTTATATATCTTAGGGAGCCTCTAATACCATAATCTTTTCCAAAGTAATTCAGGGGGTATGAATTGTCAGTTTATTTATTCAGCAAATGTTATTTGATGTCCAATATGCGTGAAAACTGCCTGGCATTCTAGATTCTACCCAGATGACCTAGCAGTTCAGGTCGGCCTAGAGGAAAGACGTGAACACAAATAACTTGTGAACTTGGGCAATAAGTTACCTAACCTCCAAACCTTGATATCCTCATCTATAAAATGGGGCCAGAATAGTACCCATTTAATGGGTTATTTTGGGGGGGTCAAAGAGTACATTGTAGGATAGAGTAAATGTAGCTCAAATATCCTAGCAGCATGCAGTTTTATTTGGCTGGAGTTTAAGGATTTGGGGGTCATTCATTCAGGAATCGTGTATTTCTTACTGGCCAGGCACTGCCAAGATGCCCTGGGGATGCACAGGTGAGTAATACATGACCTGGTTCTCACAGAACTCAGAATTTAGTGGGAGGATTGCTGCTCAGTAAACACAAAGGAATGGAACCTCACTTGGCTTAGGACGATCAGTGAAGGTTCTTCGGGTGACACCTCAATGGAGTGCTGAGGGATAGTAAGAACTAGCCCAGCGTTCAGGGCCCAAGGTGAGCCCGCCAACTTGATGGTGTGTGAATGCAGAAATGAAAGTCTGAGGCAGGCAGCGGTGCTGGGGTCCAGGTGTGGTAGGGACCCCATCATGAAGGCCCCTATGGGCCCTAGTAAGAAGCTTGGACTTTACCCTCTTAATGAGCTTGTCTGATACAGTGTACCTAAATCGATCAATTTCATCACTTAGCTTCTGACTCAACTACTAATAATTTTTGTAACTTTTGACTGATAAATTCCAAGTGCTTTGTTAATGCTTTCTTTTCTGTCAATTAGGAGGGTGAAAAATATTTCTATAATTTCCCTCCCCAAATTAAGTCCACTTGCTAAAGTTCACACGTCTAACTACTCTCTTTAGACGAGGCAGTCAGCATGTTTTACCAGCTTGTGCCAGGGTGAGTAGGTGAGTTGTAGGTTTATAAAATTCATTCTTAGTTGCTTTCACTGTACCTGTGGGAAGGAACCTCTGACGGTGATCTCTGTTGTGAGCACCTGTTTCCTTTTGTCTTTCTCCTTTTTTTCCTCGAGAACTAACATTGGAGAAGCAGCTGTGTGGACAGTGTTGCTTCCTGGGAGAATCATTATAAATTAGTTCAGGATCTGATTTCTTGCTGCTTGTAAGCATTTAGAATAAAAATCCATACAGGTTAATCCTTTGATAATGGAAATCAGTTTGTTTTGTCATTTTCCTCTCATTTTCAAACTGAGGTTTGCAAACCAAAAAAAACGTTTTGAAACATTCTAAGTACGTGAATTCTTGGCCAAGAATGAGGAACTGTCCTTAGACAAATGGGCTGGACTTTAAAAAGGAATCTTGCAGAGCATCTTCAGCCTGTTCAGCAGTTTGTGGTTAGTTTTTTTTCTCTTCTAATAATTTGGGTGGGAACATTAGTTGCTCACCTTTTGAGACTACTGTTCTGCTTAGTTGAATACAATCAAACTTTTTCTCAAAATATGTGGGAAGGAAGTACAAAAACAGAGAAACACCATCTTCTGAGTTCTTACAGTTCTATTTCCGAGAGCTCACGACATTCTGGAGAAGGAAGGTTGTACATCGTTCCGCCTACTCTCAGACTTCTGAAACAGGGCTTTGTAAGTGTGTGTGTGTGTGTGTGTGTGTGAGAGAGAGAGAGAGACAGAGAGAGACAGAGACAGAGAGACAGAGACAGAGAGGAGTTGGCTGGGTGATCATCCATCTTTTTAACTCTTTCCTCTCTAGGAGATGTTGGAGTTTTTCCTGTATTCACGTCAATAGAGAGTATTAGTCTGCATGGTGAGAATGGTCTGAACACTGTTTCATCCAAATTTGGGTGACTTGGCCTGTTGTCTTGCTCATTCAGGGTTGCCCATTAGGTAGAACCAATCTTAAGTGTCAAAACTGTGAGGAACAAAATATGCCCGTCCTGCTGCTTCCACAGGCCCCCGCGGAGAGCTCTGGCTTGCGTTTCTCCACCTGCCGTCTGGCCTGTCTGGGTGCTGCTGGCTAAAGAGGCCGCCTCCCCATGGAAGGATTCCCGGAAGCCGGGCTCTGCCCTCGGAGCTTGCCCCAGGCCCCGCGATGAGTGTAGTTTGTCTGACGGTCCGGGACATGTGGCTCCATGGTGAATGATGCATTCATGAGAAGCACACGCTGGAGAGCTTGCCAGGAAGTCTCTGATGTGGAAAGTGGAAATATTGAATTACAGACGGGAGCTCTGCCTCCTCCCTTTTTACCACGCTGTGATGATGTAAGGGGAAATGATGTCCAGGCACCTGAGAGAATGCTTTAGATCAGTGGTCACAAACTACAGCTCTCAGGCCCCAGCCAGCCAGCTGCCTGTTTATGTAAATAAAGTTTTATTAAACACCACTGTACCCATTTGCTCACTCATAGTCTGTGGCGTCTTTCACACTGTTCCTGCACAGTTACGTGGTTGCATATGGCCTACACATGCTAAAATACTGACTACTGGACCTTTTACAGAAAAATAGTCAACTCCTGGTTTAGATAAGTGTATGAAAGGGTATTTTATCTATCTACATTGTACTTCTGAGCCATATTTGTTCACTTCTCCCTATGCATTGTCCTTTTTTTATTAGAAACATGTGTGTTAAGCATGTGCTCTGTATCAGGCACCAGAAACAAACAAATGATTAAGATGTTATCTTCTCAGGGAAGTTACAGTTTAGTGAGGAAGACATCACAAATCATGCCTTGTATTGTAGTTCAGGGTTACAACTTTAACCTTCAGCTGAACACACGAGTTGATCCATAAATGTAAATCCCATGAAAATCAAACATAACATGAGTAATAAAAGTAAGAAGTAGAGTTTAATAGGTTTGTAATAGGCTTTTTTTCTGGTTAATATCTTATGAACTCTGAGTACTTGAAGATTTACATGACCTTGTTGAACAGTAAGGTTGAACAAAATGCTTTAATCTGTATCTGTTCATTAAATGAATATTCTTATTTAATAAGGCTGTGCCTCTGTAAAAAATTGGGATACATATAAATACAGGTTGAAGATCTGGACTCTTTAAAGAAAGGAGACCATGTACTGGGGCTTGTTTTAATAATCTCAGAGTTTTGGATCCAGAGGAGACCTTTTATGGAACCAAGTGTGTAAATATATGGAAGGTTAATCACTTTACAGCAGTGGTTTTATCTTGGCTGATCATTTGAATCACCTGGGGAGCACCCAGAAAACAGTCCTAATGTCTAGAATCCACCTACACCAATGAAATCGGAATCTCTAGAGGTGTGGCCAAGGCTTTGGTACGGTGCTAAATTCTCCCGGGTAATTTCTAATTCAGTCAGGGCTGTGAAGCACAGTTTCATAGACGTGTGTCTCAAACTCACATAGAACCACCTGGAGAGCTCGCTACCCCCACAGCCTCCCCTGAATTTCTGATTCAGTGAGTTGGGGGCAGGCATGGGATCTCTGAAAGCCAGTGCTGTGTGAGAATCTTAATTTTACGTAAGTACTTACTATGGCTACTGTAAATGGCAACTTTACATGACACTTTTAAAATGATACGATTTATAAAAAGTTGATTGGTAAACATATTACACAAATTATCACCAGTAAAAAACAGAGTAAGGATATAGGATTCATCCTCTTTTAGTATGAATATATAGTCTAGGCGTCTGGAGGTCGAAGTGATCTAAAGATCATCTAACTCACCCACCCTTGGACAGTAAGGACTGTCGCCCGGGGTCGAGGTGCTAGTTAGGACAGAGCTGGGACCAAACTCAGATGCTTTGATTTGTAGACCTGAGCTGCTTCTAGTGAGCACATGGCCTCTTGCCAGGACAGAACACAGGGGCCCTTGCTCTCCTTGCAGCCTCTGGTTGAGGCAAACGTGGCGCCTGTGTCCCGTCAGCACCAGCTCACGTCCTCTTGGTTGTCCTGTGTGTCCTTGCTTTGGGTCCTGCTGTAAGAGGCCTCATGCGCACTGTCCCTGTTTTCCTTTCTGGGGGTCTTCAACCCATTGTTCCTGTTCCTCATGTCCCTGGCCTTCCGTGCTCATATTCCACATCCTTGTTACTATTTACTGGTATATTTGCATGTTTATCTAGGCAAGTGGCATTTTTTAAATGCTGAGTTAGTACTGCTGTAAACTTCCTTTAATAAATTTAGAAAACTGCCAAGTTTGGAAAGAATTGATTTTTAAATAACAGCAAAATGTGTAAAAGGAAGAAATTGCACGTAACCATGAACACTAGTGAGAGTAGAGCCTTTCTGAAGGCTCCGTATTTATGCTGATCCTGGGATTTGGCTCCTGCTTATTTTTGCTTTGAATAGAAACGTGATACTGGGACAGAAGGGGAGGGTTAGCTTTTGGGTTGGATTACCATGAAATCCTCTTGTTAAGGGGAATATCACTTTGGGTCGGGCTTCCTGGAATTGTTGAAGGTAAAGTCTAACTTTCCCAGGCAGCTGTTTTTGAGTTAGGAATGGAACCATGTGGCCTAGAATGACAGAAAAGTTTATATTTTTCTATTTGATTGTAAAATGAAAAATATGGTGGTTTGGTTACTTTGTGTGCTCAGTTGTTTGCATGGACTACTTTCTTCTTTTCTTTTTTAGCCTAAGTGTGTTCCATAGACTGTCTCCTTACCTCTGATTTGTGGGTTTATGGATTATGTATGAAGTGGTTTTCTAAAATAGGTAAGAAAAGATACAAAGTCACAGTACAAATTTTCTGTAATGCTGTTGAAATTCACATGTGCCACGTTTTGCCTATATATCTGGATCTACATCTATTAATAGTTTTTTGTTTGTTTTGAGGAATGTGAGCCAAAGTTTTATTTGTTCATTTCTTGCATTTGAAGTACTCTTCAGTGACATCCTTGGCCTGAAATTCTTTGCTATAGTACTTTAAAAAAATTACATGCAATTCCTAAACATTTAGAAATTCACTAAGTTCTTAGCAGTAGTCATAGTGAAGCTTTAATAATTAGCTGTATCTTAAGAAAATGATTCCCATAATTAAAATTTTTTACAGCCATTTTTCAGGGATCTTAACAACTTTGATGTCCTTAAGGCTTGTAACATGGCTTTACTATTGCCAGCTTTTTAAAACTTGCTGCAGAAACACATTCAGGTAATCACATTGATTGGCTGGCTTTAGGTCTAAGCGTATTTAAAATTACAGCAATTTGCTTATTTACTGGAAATAAGTTAAATGGAAAAAAAAATCATGGCAGGCAGGATAAGGCGCCGTACTGAGTGTCGAAAGCGACCAAGCACAGAGTACACATCCGGCCTACTAACTCTCAGTATCTGCAGTCTCGCCAGGGAAGGAAGCCCGTGCGTATCAAATGCGGACCAGCCAGGCAGTAAGTGAGAGCCAGGGTTGTCCAGCGAATCGAGCAGGTGGGAAAGAGGCAGCAGTGTGGAAAGGGGGGAGAGTCCTCACAGTTCACTCGCTTTCCACCTTGGGACAGCTTTAAACATCTTTCTGGGCTTTGTCTGTGAAAGGAAGATACCGGGGTGGTGGTGCTGATGCACTGAGGTCCCAGCCAGCGGTCTGTGTGCTGCGTGAAGGGAACCACGTGTGTGCTGGGCCCGGAGCTGGGCCTTTGCACGTGGAGATGGCCAGAGCGGCGGGGTTGGGGGGCCTGACTGGACACACAGGGAAGCCAGGAGCAAGGTCGGGGAGGCAGGAATGAGTGTGCAAAGTGCATCCCAGGGACAATGAGGAGACTGTCTGAGATGACTGTTAAATCTGTTAACTTGGGCAAAGCCTCAACCTTTTAAGGATGTTTTGGTCTTTTCCTGCTTAGAAACAGTGTCTAGACTAGAGCAAGGCTGGGAACCCTCCTTCAGCGTTCTGCATACCTTCGGGAGAGCATTCTGTGTTCCTGGGATTCTGATGTCTCCTTCTCTTCCTGCTCCCTTCCTTCTCTTTCATCTTAATGTTCTTATCACCGCCGCAATAACTTAAACTTACCCCATCTGCATCTTAGTTGGGCTGGTGGCACCCCGTGCTACTTGTGGTAGACCTGTTCTTGGGTGTTGAGCCTGAGGGAGTTGCTGACCCACGGTCTAGAAGGAATCTGTGTCTTGCTTTAGGGTCTCGGAGATGTGCCAGCCTTAGTTTTAAAAACTGTAATTCCAGTCATGTCCACTCTGTGGTGCTCTTGCATCAGAAATCAATTCTAAAACTAGCTGAAAGGCAGCTCAAAAACTTCAAAAAATCCAGAATGACAAAAACAGGAAGAAAACAGAGCATGGTAATTTGCTGTACTCTGCGCTTCTCTAAGTATTAATAACAACTTCCAGAGTCACATTTGTCATGCAACAATTCTTTTTAACTTTTGGGAAAATTTACTGGAAGATAAACATAATGGATTTGGAGCCCAGAATAGGGAAAGGAGAAGAGGGCTCGGCATCTTCTGATTTCCCCTCTGAAAGAGGAGACTCCTGCCTGCAGAGATTCCCACCTGTTCAGCTTGCGGCTGCTGACGCGCGAGCAGTGGGGCAGACCTGCAGCCCTGGAAACAGTCTGTGCGAATGCTCCTGGGGGACTGGGGGCTTGAGCACCGGCACAGAGAACAGACTTTTGAAACCATAGGTTGACAGCCTGAAAGCCTGGTTTGGACAGTTTTTTCCAGCATTGTTCTGTGATTGGCTAGTGGAACCATCTCTATTGCTTAAAGAATTAGGGTTTTCTTTCATGGAAATAGACTCACCAGCACAACACTGTCCTGGGTTATTCTCCTAGGAAGTTTTGACCATGTCTATGCAGAACTTCCTCGAATCAGGAGTGTGCTTGTTAGTATTTTGTGATCATTAAATTCTCAGCCGGTTAGCAAACCTTACCACTTTCATCTTAGTTTTAACCTGGGCGTGTAAAGATAAGAATCCAATTATATTTAAATAATGAAAAGACCCTTGAGCTGATGGTGACCACTCAGAAAGGAAATATGGAAATTATAATAAATTATAAATTATTTCATAAGGACTGGGCTCAATATGATTCTATAAACAAAAAGACAAACTGCAAAAAAATTAAGACTTTCTAGTGTAGATAGACAGGGATTGAGAGAGAGCTTCATTGGAATCATGTAATCATGTAATCATAGAAGGTGTGGATTAGAGGAACACTGATTTCGTAAGTGCTAAAATATTAGGATATAGGGTGTTACAGGCTATCCGAAGAGATGGTATCAACATAAACATAGGTGAATTCCCAGAGAGTTTGTACTAAGTTGTGAGTAAAGCCACAGCTGCAGAGCAAGCTATGCTGCCGGTAACTTTGGAAAATGACGTCAGGGAAGACGGCCACCACCTCATAAATTTGTCCCAGCTGATGTTAAATCGAGATTCTGGAAGGGAAAGCGAACAGAGGTTCAGAGTTGCTGTCTGTTCTTCCACTTTGAAGAGTGCTGTTCCTATACCCTAAAGTAGTTTCAAAGTAAACTCTTTATTGCCTCTTTTTAAAAGCTTCTCATGTAAAAGATGTTTGAGTAATTTAGCGATGTTGGTGTTTTCACAAGCTGTGCTATGTTGACTTTTGGTGCCTATTGCTTATGGAGCCTTCTGTTCCCTTCGCAGGTTTTCATCTCTGTGAACTGCTTGAGCACAGATTTCTCTTCTCAGAAGGGCGTGAAGGGGTTGCCTCTTAACATTCAGATTGACACCTACAGTTACAACAACCGCAGCAACAAGCCAGTGCACAGGGCCTACTGCCAGATAAAGGTCTTCTGTGACAAGGTAAGGCCGAGCAGGACGCTAGGAATGAAGTGTTTGAGACTCCTGCTCACAGAAGAAGACCAGGGTCTGTTTGCTATTTAACATCAACATAAAAGTACTGCTAATATAAAATAGCTTATTTTAAGTGAGCAATTATTGTTTTAGCCTTGCAAAGACACAATAAATAGGCATGAAAAAATCACATTTTAACTAAAAGATTAGAAGGTTGGTAAATGTGTTTTGCTGGGCACATCTCATGCAGTAAGGGCGGTGCACACGGGTTGCAGGATCGGTAACCCACTCAGCTGGACGAAATGCAGGAGTCTGGACAGGCCGTCGTATCTTGAGCACAGGAGCTAGAGGCGTCTCAGAACAGGGAAGCAGCTGTGGATGAATGAAGGGTCCATTGAACTAAGACTGAACATGATTTTGACTTTTCCTACTCAAAAATATTGGCCTGGGTTTTTTTTAGCCAGTTCTTCTCTTTTCATCCTGTTTAAAAAACAAACAAACACCCTCCCTTTTATTAAGATTTTTAGAAAGTACTAGATAATTGGAAATGTATTTGCTGTCAGGGGCCCGGGCTGTCGCCCTGACTTTTGCGCTGGGTACACAAAGTGCAGCATCTGAGCACAGCACATGAGCCTCAGGCCGTGCAGGGTCAAGGAGCTTCTCAGGCACACAGACTCGGTGGATTTGTTGAGCACCCACCGCGTGCCTGATGCCGTGGCCAGGTGTACTCGTTTCCTGTTGTTACCAAATGACCCCAGACTTAGTGGCTTAAGGCAACACAGATTTGTTACCTTACAATCTATGGGTCAGAAGCCTGACATGGGTCTCGCTGGGCTAAAATCAGAGTGCGGCAGGGTCGCATTCCTTCCAGAGGCTCTCGTGGGACATCGCTTCATTGCCTTCTCCACCTTCCAGGGGCCACCACAGTCCTTAGCTTGTGGCTTCTTCCATCTTCAGGGCCATGGTGGCTGGTTGAGGCTCCGGTCACATCACCCAGTGCTCCTCTGTCATCTTCCCTGACTCTCCTGCCTGCCCCTCTGCATTTAAGGCCCCCTGTTATTACCGTGGGCTTGCGGGGATGATCTGGGACGGTCTCCCTGTCTCCGAGTCAGCTGAGCGGCAGCCTTACTTCCTGCTGCCTTGGAATGACCTGTCCCCAGGCTCCAGTGAGGAGCTGGGCGTCTTCGCTGGAGCCTCCACAGCTGGCAGGGGCAGGGGCTGCTGGCCCCGAGTCAGAGCTCGTCCCCTCATTCTACGTTCCTCTTTCCCGGCAAAAGAAAACCTGAAGAGAAACTATGGAATGTTCTTTTTCTAAAACTCTAGGGAGAAATTAAGGTTTTATTAGTTCAATTGAAAATATTTTTTTGCACATCTACTGTTTCTAAAAAAGCTGCCATGTCTTTGTAATAGTTTTCCTTGGCATTCTTTAGAATTCCTAAGTTCACTTTTTGAATGCTGTGGAAATCTCTGGTTTTCATCGGAGCGCTGCCGACATCAGGTGGTGAGCGCATTCCATCCTTGCCGCAGGGGGGCCACATCTGAGATGGCGCTGTCAGTAGACTCTCACCAGGGGCAGTAAGAACTGTCCTCCGTGTTCAGTTCCGTAATCTCTTAGGGACCTCTCCAGTTATCAATGGTGAAAGACCATATTTTTTTTTTTTTTTATTAAAAGGTTACGTACATTGCCCTTGTCCCCCTCCCCCCAAGACCATATTTTTTATTTCTAATCTGTCATGAACGTCTGTAAAATACAAGGAAAACTTGCCGGGCGCAGTGGCTCACGCCTGTAATCCTAGCACTCTGGGAGGCTGAGGCGGGCGGATCGCTCAAGGTCAGGAGTTCAAAACCAGCCTGAGCAAGAGTGAGACCCCGTCTCTACTATAAATAGAAAGAAAGAAATTAA
>CAUYRT010105581.1:0-76265 GCA_963574885.1 Lepilemur ruficaudatus | reverse complement strand
GCGGTGTGTATTTTTGAGGGGAGGGGCATGCTTGAAATGTAGTCGGGGATGGGAATTAGGAGTCTCAATGGGGGAAGGAAATGTTCTAAAACTGATTTGTGTGAATAGCTGTACAACTTGGTAAATTTACTAATAATCATTAATTGTATACTTAAAATGGATTAATTACATGTCATGTAAATTATACTTCAATATAGTTGTTTTAAAAATAAATGGGACTTAATTAAACTAAACTTTTCTGCATAGCAAAGGAAATAATTAACAGAGTAAATAGACAATCTATAGAATGTGAGAAAATATTCACAAACTATGTATGTGACAAAGTATTAATAACCAGAATCTACAAAAAACTCAAACAAATCAGAAAGAAAAAAAATAACCCCATCAAAAAGTGGGCAAAAGACATGAACAGAGTTTTTCAGAATAAGATATACAAATGGCCAAAAAAAATATGAAAAAATTGCTCAGTAACACTAATAACCAGGTAAATGCAAATCAAAACCACAATGAGATACCACCTTACTCCTGTCAGAATGGTCATTATTAAAATGCCAAAAACAACAGATGTTGGCACAGATGTGATGAAAAAGCAGTGTTTATATACTGTTGGTGGGAATGGAAATTAGTAAACCTCTATGGAAAACAATATAGATTCCTTAAAGAACTAAAAGTAGATAAACCTCCATTTAATCCAGCAATTCCACTATTGGGTATCTACCCAAAGGAAAAGAAAGCATACCAAAAAGAAACATGAACTCATATGTTTATTGCAGTGCAATTCATAACTGCAAAGATAAGGAATCAACTTAAGTGCCCATCAACTGATGAGTGGTTAAAGGAAATGTTTATATATATATACACACACATACACACACACATGTGCATACCATGGAGTGCTATTATACTCAGTCATAAAAGGAAATGAAATAATGTCTTTTGCAGCAACTTGGATGGAGCTAGAGACCATTGTCCTAAGTGATGCATGTCAGGAACAGAAAAACAAATAACACATGTTCTCACTTATAAATGGGAGCTAAAACAATGGGTATATATGGACATAAAGTGGTATAATGGACACTGAAAACTAAGAAAAGAGGAGGGTGGGAGGGGAGTGAGGGATCAAAAATTACCTATGGTATAATGTACACTGTTCTGGTGATGGGTAGTCCAAACACCCTGACTTCACCACTGTACAATTCATCTATGTAACAAAAAACACTTGTACTCCCTAAACCTACTGAAAAAACCCTACATCCCTCTGACTACTTTATGCAGATGAGGAAACACATTACAAGTTCTAGCTTGGACTTCACTCCTGACTCCCACTTAAATTGTTACTTCTGTTGCAGTTCAAAGTGGTTGTTTTATTCTGGGTAAACTAGGTATCAGCACAGTGTCTTTATTTCCCCCTTTCAGAATTTTAAAATAAAGCACACTGTACAGAGAAGAAAACCCAGATAAACAAACAGGTATGTTGTTGGTGTTGCCATGTGAAGGCAGTTTTCAGTGCTCTTCCACTCCCTAAGTAGAATAGACAAGAGTATGGCCTCTGGAATGCTACCACCTTGGTTCAAATTCCAGGTACACCATTTACTGTCTGTGTATTATTGATCTCCTTATCTTCAGAATGAGAATAGTAACACCTATCTCATAGGGTTGTGAAAACATTGAGGATATATACATATATGTGTGTGTGTGTATGTGTGTGTATATATACGAATGAATGACATATATATATGTATGAATGAATGACATCCAAGTTGCTCTGGAATGCCACAACCTTGGTTCAAATTCCAGGTACACCATTTACTGTCTGTGTATTATTAATCTTCTTATCTTCAAAATAAGAATAGTAATACCTATCTCATAGGGTTGTGTAAACATAGAGGATGTATATATATGTATACATATATATGAATGAATGACACATATATATGAATGAATGACATCCAAGTTGCTGCAAAAGACATTATTTTGTTTCTTTTTATGACTGAATATAATAGCACGCCATGGTATGCACAGGTGTGTGTATATATAAGACATTCATATATATATATGAATGAATGACAGTGCCTGGGACATAGTAACACACTCAATACTTTTTAGCTGTTATTATTTTCCTGCATGAGAATGTAAGACCCTGGAGGTAGAGTTCCACTTTCTTTGTCTCACTGCTGTCTCTCCAATGCTTAGGAAAACGCCAGTCACACAGTAACTTTCAATAAATATGTGTTGAATGAATAAATGAGTGCACAGATTTCCTTATTTCCCTTTCCCAGAGTTTGGAGAGCATGGTGAAGTTCTTAGACTTGCCCAAGGTGACAGAACAAAGAATCATATCCTTTTCTCCACCCAGTCTGTGCAGTAGCCATTTAAGGATGTACACATTCATTCAACAAGTATCTAATAGTAGCAAGTGATAGAGATAAAAAGATGACTAAGAGTCTGTTTCTGCTCCCTGAGTAAGGGCATAGAAAAATATCATTCTCTGTGCATGTGATTTCAAGCATCACCTCAATGTTGCTGGTGCATCAAGGGTGAGGCATGTGTTGGCAAGAGATGAAGTTTGAGAAGTGGGCAAGAACTATGTCATGGAGGGCTTTGCAGGCTGTCTTAGGTTGGGCTCCCCAGAAGCAGTCGCTGAGACTAGGATTCAGGTACAAGTAACTCATTAAGAAGTACTCTTAGGAAAATTTGATGAGAGGATGAAGGGAGCAAGACAGAGAAGGGAAAGAAGCCACAGGTGGTAGTCAGCACCCAAGACGGCCCCAGTGAACCCCACTTCCAGCTATGCTATTTTGTAGTTCCCTCCCACATTGTACCAGGGCTGATCTATGTGGCCAACAGCATATAGCAGAATTGATCACATGCCACTTCTGAGATTAGGTTCTGTTTTGATGCTCTCTTCCTCATCTGCTAGCTCTATCCTTCTCTTGGACCATTTGCTTTGGGAGAAGACAGCAGCCTATAGAGAGGCCCATCTGGCAAGGAACTGAAGTCTCTTGCCAACAGCCATGTGAGTGATCTTGGAAGCACATTCTCTATTACTCCATCGGATGACTGCGGCCCCAGCTGACAACTTGACCACAACCTCACGAGTGATCCTGAGCCAGAACCACCCAGCTAAGCTGCTCCAAGATTCCTGACCCTCAGATACCATGTGAGCTAAAAAAATGTTTGTTGTTTTTAGACATTAATTTTTTGGGGTAGGATGTGTTATGCAACAATAGATAAACAATATACCAAGGATGTGATTTTAGGCAAAGTTCCAGCTTTAACTTGATCCTGCTGGGGAGCTCTGGAGTGTAAGTTACACCTCAGATTTTGTCCTTACTTGAGCCAAGGGACCTGGGCTTTAACACTTTGGTGTCACTCTTTGGCCATAGGTTGCCCTGACACTTCTGACCCTTGGTAGCTGCGGGAAAGGCGGCTTCATTCATGCAGGGGGAGCCCTCCAAAGAGAATCTAAAGGTGTGGGCCCTTAGAAGCAAAGCATACAGAAGCTGGGAAGTGGGGGGAAAGGTACCCAGAAATAGTAGAGGGGATTCAAGGGGGCTATGAAGTGACCCCTTATAGTGTCCACTACCCACACAATACCTGGCCTTGAACTTCAGCCTGTAGGTGACAGGGAGCCACCACAGAATTTGAAGCAAGAATTCGATACAATTTATCTTCCATTCTGGCTATAATCACAAAGGGCAGCCAAAGAGGAAGATGACATTATGAAGCTATTGTAGGATGATTTAAGGCAGAGATGTCAAGCACTGGAAGGAAGTCATGGATGCAAGAACATTTGGAGGCAAAAGTCAGTATTATGGGGATGGCGAATTGCGGCAAGGAAGAGGGAGGAATCATCGGTGGCTGCCAGGCTCTTAACTTGGGTGAGAGAAAGGAGAGAGGGAGGGATAGACACATTTAAATAGGGAATAAGGACTCTGAGATCTGAAGAAAAAACTCAGTGAAATCTACATTTAAGAACCATAAGCCTTAAGCTCATTTGCCTGGTTTCCTTTTTCCCTCCGTTCCTTGTCTATATCCAGCGTTATTAAACATCTACTCCCAGAACCCTGTTAATGCTGTGAGAGTTACAGTAGCAATCTGTTTTCCCTGCCTTGCATGAGGCAGGATCAGCGATGTAAATATGTAATTATAATACTACATGATAAGGACAGTTTTGGAAAATAGAAGTTTTCTTATTTATAAATAATTTCTCTTCCTTTCTTCCATCCTGTTTCCTTCCTCCCTTAGTGTTTCTCTTCTTACTTGTCCTTCTCTCCTCTCCATTTTCCTTTTGCTCCATTAATTCCCTGGGTCATTTAACATATTGGCTACAAGTTTCTCTGCATCTTGCCTTTGTTTCTGTATTCCCTGCTTGGTCGCTGTCACTGTGTTACTTAACTCTGCAGTACCTGTAGGGAGCTTTTCTACTGAATCAAACTGTGTGTGTGTCTGCATTGATGCGTTTTGTGTTGGTTGGATCCCCCTGAGAGGCTGGTGTCTGAAATGTAGAATTTGATATTCAGCAACACTGCTTATGGGCTCACAATGTCCTACGTCTCAGGTGTTCAAATGACAAGGTGTTTAGGTTTCCTTAGCAGACGTGCATAGTTCATAGCGATCATCATTAACTATTGAATTTTCCAGTTCCATGTCCCCCAGGATTCTTGGGACTCTGCTTGCGTTCACAGTAGCTAGCCAGATGCTCATCCTTGTAGTACTCCTGGGGAAGCAGGCTCGATGCAGGCAATGGGATTGGCAAAAATACTGCTGGAACTAATGGGTTCCTCAGCAGGCTCCCCACCTCCAGTTTTGTTAGTTAGAGAGGCCTCAAATGTCCCTTTCCATCCTACTTCCTCCTTGCTGCTGTCCTATTCCTGTTCAGATCTACCCACATTGTCCCAACAACTGTATATAAGGTGGTGAGAGAGGGCTGGGGAGTGAAGGTGTCTTGGATTCCTGGCACTTTAGTCACCACCAACCCTGAAAAGACTACTAAAAGTAGCATGGGTGAAATACAACAGCAGCCACTCACTCCATTTGTGACCTGGTTGCTAATTAGGTCCAGATTAGTTTCTGCCCTTCCTTCTCTCCTCCAGGTTACAAGGGCTTGGTTTTTCTCTTGTGGGCTTGTTAAAGCAAAACCAACAACTCTATCTTCCTGCCCCAGGTAGTAACAATGGGAGACCCTACTTTGGACTGAGAAGATTCCTGTGATAAAAGGAATCTCTACAATTCTTTTAAGACAGAGTCCAGCTTGGGGCAGCCTTGGCAGATAGGCAATCTCTTCCCTACATTATCCTCCCCGTTCCCTGCCACCCAGTCTGAGGTCAGAATTTACCTGAGCACGGTAGACTCAGATACCGCTGATCAGCTGGTGGGCTGAATATTGTTCTCTAGCTCATGATGTAGAGACACTAACAATTTCTTTGTTTGAGTAATTTTTTAAAGTGAACACAAAGGTGGCATACAGGCCACTTGTGCATTGATTTAAGTATGTGCTACAAGTGAGATGGGCTGGTGAGGTCAGCTTTGGGGTGACCTTCAGGCAGGAAAGTTGTCCGATACTATTTTCAACATTAAATAGTGTCACCGGTGGGAGAGAAAAGCTGGGTTTTAACTTTGCTGAATTATGAAGGTGCCTAGCATACCTCTCTGATCATCATTTTAATTCATTATTGAGACTTTAATTTCAAGGACTACTATATATACTTTCCTATAGTTTCTATTTGGTCCCTTTTCAAATGTCCTTGCTGTTTTGCATAATGCTTTGTTTTTTTCTATAAATTTCCATGTCAGATATTGTCTAGGGCTGTAGTCTTCTGAAGGCTTGACTGTACTGGATATTGAAATTGACTCAATCATACAACTGGAAATTGATGCTGTTAGATGAGAATTAAGCTTGAGTTGACATAAGACTTGGATTTCATTATCTAAATCAGGTGCAGGTGTGGGTAAGGCTCCTCAGATACGGTTCCTTTAGTGTCTTTAGTTCTTTAGTCTTCCTCTCGAACTGAAGACTTAGAGACACAAATCATGTGCTCCTCCACACTTCTAATATGGAACGGCGATTTAAGGATAGAATAACTGCAACACACACTCCAGTTCAAAAAGGGACATGTGAGAGAGGCACACATCAGTCACTGTTCCATAGCAATTCTGAAATCAGCCAGGCAAATGTTGCTGGTTTCTTGATTAGGGCTCATTCTTGTACTTGGAAAGTTGTTCTCTATGGCTCTTGTTCACCCTCTGGACTTCTGATCCTACACTCTGAATCATTCTTATTTTTCTCTATGGGGTGGACCATGTTTAAAACTGAGGAATCAACTCTATAAAAATCCAAGGGCATCTTTTCATTTTGTACTCTCACTGTTAGCTACAACTGATATAATTCCTTTAACAACCTGAAGGGATTTCTCATGTGTCTTAATTTGTAATCTACTCCATTAGACAAAAGGCACACCAACACATCTGTTTGCAATAAACCATCTGCTATCTTAGGCTTTCTGTAAGGCTGCTGTGGGAAGCACACTTCAGCTTCTTGGAAGTCCCATTGTTTAATGGACAAGATCTTGGAGATAGTTTCTTAAGATCCTTGAAGGTTTACTGTATGTTTCAAAGGCTCTATGATGCACCACCTAGCTCTTTCTAAGTCTTCCTAAAGGATCTTATAGTCTTACCTTGGACTTGAGTCTTGCCCTCAGGTCCTTTCTTACTTTTGGGAATCTTTTGCTGGGAGAGCCTGGGGATAGAAAATTGTTTTGATTTTGAACACCCCAAAATCCTGGCTCCTTTACAGTTCCTCTAAATTCTGCTTGGAGGCTGAAGAATTCACTCACTAGTTCATTTCCCTTATTGTGGATTTTTCTATAGGTAGGTAGATGAAGCAAGTTGGCACCTCCAGCAGCCTCTCTCACACTTGGTGTGATCATTCTGAGAATTTGCAGCTATAGCTACACACAGCAGTATGGCTGCGTCTCTGATTCCACTTTATATAAAGTTTAAAAACAGGCAAAACTAATCTAAGTTCTTAGAAGTCTGGAGAGTGGTACCCGTGAGGGACACAGGGGACCGCTGGGGTGATGGTAATGTTCTGTTTCTTAATCCTGGTGCTGGTTACCTGTGTAGGTTTATTCATTTTATGAATATTCATGACACTGCATACTCATGATTTGTGCATTCTCCTATATGTTATACTTAAAATTTCAAAAATATTGTTTCTCAGTTTCTCTTTCTCTTTCCTGCTGCCATCATACATCACAGTACTTGGTTGTGGGACAACCCTCTGGGACCCAAGTCATCTGTGCTGGTGTTGGCAGTGACTGTGATGGGTTGGGCAGGCCAGTGTCCAGGCTCACAGGTGACACCTGAGGGTGGGTGCCAGCTGTTGTAGTAGTGGCCAGTTGAGTGTATCCAACCTCAGACCCCAGGAGGACTGCTCAGGTGCCACTGGTCATGGACAGGATGGTGTGATTGGGTACTAGGGGGTTGAAGCCAGGCTGGACTGTGCCTTTAGCACTCATTGTGCGTAATGACCCTGGCTATGGTATGCATGGGCCCCCAGCAGTCCATAGCTGTGGCAGTTGTAGGCAGTGGAATTTGTCCTTGGGGTGCGTGAGAATGTGCTGCCACCCCTCTGTGGGGGGAAGGGTAGTTGCTGCTCATGGCTGCTGCCTCAGCCCCAGTTGCAGGGCAGGACATGGTCTGATGTGGCCTGGGCTCTCATAGTGTTGTCATGTTGCCACTGCCCAGGACTTAAGGACTTGTTGGATCCAGCATGCATGAGCTCTCTCTCTAGAGTGATGCCTTTGCATGGTTTCCAGGGAGTTTCCTATGTTAGTCTTGGAGCCCACGAGGGTTGAGGAGTTCTCCTTTCGCTAGAATTGTAGGAGTCCATGGTGAGAATGTGGATTGCTGGGGGTCTCTCACTTACCCTGTCCCTGCATTGGGGGAGCCTCTGCTGGCTCCCAGCCAATTGGGGACAAGCAGACTGCCTTGCTTCCTTCCCTCTCCTTGCTTTAGGTGTTCCTTGTCACTTCTCTGCTGAATTCCAATGTTCTCTCTCAGATGATCTATTCAAGTGTAATTATTTACTCATTATTTTGGTTCTTCTTAGTACAGGAGGAAATTTAGCGATGCCTCTACTCAGCCATCGTGAAGCCCCTCTGCTCTCATATTTCTTTCTTTTCTTCTGTTTACTTTGAATTTAGTTTCCTGTTCTTTTTCCAGGAGGAGACTTACTGTTGATTTTAGGTATTTTTCTTTTCTAATATATGCATTCAATGCTATAAGTTTTTTGTAAGAACTGCTTTCACTGTTTCCCACAAATTTTTAAAATATTTTTTTATTTGTTTTTATTTATTTAGACATAGGATCTCACTATCTTGTCCAGGCTGGAGTGCAGTGGCCCAATCATAGCTCACTGTAACCTCAAACTCCGGGGTTCAAGCCATTCTCCTGTCTCAGCCTCCTAAGTAGCTGGGACTACAGATCTGTGCCTCCATGCCTGCTAATTTTTTAATTTTTTGTAGAGATGGGGTCTCGTTATGTTGCCCAGGCTGGTTTTGAACTCCTGGCCTCAAGCAATCCTCCTGTCTCAGCCTCCCAAAGTGCTGAGGTTATAAGCTTGAGCCACCATGCCTGGCTATCCCATACATTTTTATAAATTGTTTTTTCATTTTCATGGAGTTCAAAATATTTTAAAATTTCTCTTGAGATTTCTTCTTTGACTACTGTGTTATTTAAAAGTGTTTTGTTTAATCTCCATGTATTTGGGGATTTTTAAGTTATCATTCTCTTATTTATTTATAGTTTAATTCCATTTTGGTCTCAGAGAAGACATATGATTTCTATTCTTTTAAATTTGATAAAGTGTGTTTTATGTACAAGAATGTGGTCTATCTTGGTGAATGTTCCATGTGAGCTTGAGAACAATGAGTATTCTCTTGTTGTTGGATGAAATAGTCTATATTTGTTAATTATATCCAGTTGATTGGGTTGCTGAGTTCAACTATGTCCGTAAAGATTTTTTGCCTGCTGAATCTAGCCTTTTATGATAGAGGGGTGTTGAAAGCTTCGACTATAATGGTGAAATTTATTTATTTATCCTTGGAGTTCTATTAGTTTTTCCTTCATGTAATTTGATGGTGTCTTGTGAGGTGCATACATGTTAAATAAAGATGGTTATGTTTCTTAGAGAATTGATCCTTTATTGTTATTCCTTTCTCTGTCCCTGATAACTTTCCTTCCTGTTAAATGTGCTCTGTCTGAAATTAATATAGTTATTCCTGCTTTCTTCTGACTAGTGTTAGCATGGTATATCTTTCTCTATCCATTTACTTTCAATCCATATGTGTCTTTCTATTTAAAGTGGATTTCTTACAGACATATGGTTGGATTGTGTTTTTTGATTCACTGTGACAATCTGTATGTTTTAACTGGTACATTTAGACAATTGATGTCCAAAGTGACTATTGATATATGCTGCATAAAAGGAACTGCTGTAAATAGGCCTTTAATAATGTGGTGATAAGGTACAGGGACAGGAGAAGCATACTACACTACTATCATTAGGTCTTGTCTTTTACTTAGCCTGTGCCTCTGGACTGTGAACTTTACAAGGCTTCTTAATTTTCCTCTCCACCCATCCCAACTTAATTTTTAAATTTTTTTTTTTTTTAGAGAGGGGGTTGGGATAGGATGGCTAGAGTGGTCTGTATAATTCCCTTCTCCCACATGGAAGGCTAGAGTGGGCTGGAGTTGGATATTTCCATTTTCCCAGGTCAGTTAAAGTCTGATAAAACCTCAGCGGGTTAGGCTATGGTTAAACAGTTTCTCCTGAGGACAGACTTTATTAAGAAAAACAGAGTGCTCTGGTACATTTCAAAATGGTTCTATTAATATTTCCTTCCCCCTTCCAGAGCATGAGGGGATTTTTCTCTGATATCCACTGTGAGGACCTAGTTGAGCTCCTGGAGGTCAAAGTCACAATGTTGTGGAGACTCCCTATGACTGGGTCCTTCTCTCCTTCTGGAGCTTTTAACTCTCAGATTTGTCCACACTAAACCTTCAATTTGTCAGTTACAGTTCAGGTGTTTGTTGTTGTTTTCACCCTGGCAATGGTTCTCACTGTGGTTTCTGCTTGTGAGTCTCTGCCCCAGTAAGTTGTGACTCTAGGAAACTATGACTTTCTGCTCCAGTGAGACTGTTGGTCTCTCCAGTGTTGGGGGCAGTTGCTTGCCCCATGTTCTCACCTCTCTTAAGGATCTAAGGGGAGTTGTTGATTTTTTTAGTTCACTGAAGCTTTTACTTGTTGTCAGGTTGGAGTAGCAACTTCTAAACTTCTTATACGTGGAACTGAAAACTGGAAGTCCAATATATATTTTTTAACCATGATTAAAAAAAGAGCTCAGTCATTTAAGTTGTCTCATGATCTGTGAGTCAAGAATTCAGGCCTGGCCCCGTTGGCTGTTCTCATGAAATTGCAGTCAGGTTTCGGTAGGTGCTACAGCGATTAAAGGCTTGACTGTGCTGGACGTTCAAGATTACTCACCTACATGGCTGGCAGCTGATTCTGGCTGTTGGTAACTCAGCACAGATGACTGGCTGGAGTATCTACACTGTGGCCTCTCCAAATGGCTTGAGCTTCCTCACAGCATGGTGTCCTCAGGTCAAACATCTTATAGGATGGCTCAAGTCTTCAAGAAAAATGTTCCAACAAACAAGGCGAAAATGACACTGTCTTTCCCCCCTTCACCTCCAGATATAGCTTCAGAAGTCACATAGCATTACTTTGCCACATTTTTGGGGTTACAAGTGAGTCATGAGCCTGCCCAGATACAAGAGGATGGGATGTAGACCTCTACCTATCTATGGAAGAATTGGCAAAGAATTCATCAACATATCTTAAAACTGCCACAATATCTAAGCTTTAAAGAAAATAATTCAGGATATCTACATCCCAATTATAGGATTGAGTATTTCTCTAAAAATGGAGAGACAGTAAGCTGTGCAGAAGAAAATTCTCAGCTTTGGGACCTGGACATATCTCTCTTTAGTATATCCAGGGTTGGCAAACTTTTTCCTGTAAAGGGCCAGATTGTAAATATTTTAGGCTTTTCAAGCCATATGGTCTCTGTCACATCTCTTTAACTGTGTTGTTATAGTGCAAAAGCAGGTATAGACAATACATAAACAAATTACCATGGCTGTGTCTTAACAAAAACTTTATTTATAAAAATAAGCAGTGAGCCAAATTTGTTCCCCAGGTCATAGTTTGCTGACCCCTGAAGTAGACCGTGGTTATTTATTGAGCTCTAGATTAGTCATGGGAGGCAGAGGGTGGGATCAGTACGTGGTAGATATGGAAAAGTGATGCTGGTATTTGCAAGTCTGGTCTAAGTTAACGCCAGAGCCTTTCCCTATTGACCTCTGATGTTGGTTAATTGAAGGTCTGAAGCTAATCTTGAACTTCCCTAAATTCATGGATTAAAGTCCAAGATACTCAGCAACTGTTCAGTCTTGGCTGGTGGACACCACAATCAGGCCTATCAGCAGGTCCTTGAAAAATCTTGTGGAGTCAAGATTAGTGAATTGTCACCGGTTCAGTTCCAGGACTTTAGTCTCAGGGAAAAGTTTTATACAGATTAGGGCAGTTCCTCTATCTCAGGAGATAGTCGGGGGAACTAAAAAATTATCAGAACAGCAACTTTCAGTGTGGACCAAATGAGAAAAAACCCAGCATTAAGATTTAGGGCATAATAAAGCTGATAGGAAGACTAGGGGACCTCATTATCAGAAGAACATCAGAGGGATCAATGATCTCTGACTCAGGACCTAATTAATCACCTACTCCTTTACGGCCAGTGTCACTGCTAGGTCTTGCCCTTTTTGGTTGGGAATCTGTGTTAGTACAAAGAAGAGAGAGTGACATTTGCCTTAATGTCATGGCCCTTTGTCTGTTCTATCTGAACTCCCAAGTTAAATCAGCTCCAGTTATTTATATGGTCTCTAGGGCTGTGTTTCAAGAGAAAAAGTGTTGCCTCTTATTTATGGTTCTATCTTAAAGGCTAAGCTGTAATGTAAAGCAACTAACATGTTACCCAATATTTGCACACTATTATTTTGGCACACAGTTCCATTCTCATTCTTTTTCATGGTTTCAGTCCAAGAACATATGGAATGGGATTTCTGCCACAATCTTCCTCCTACAGTCCTGTTTGCCCTTCCCCTCTATTCCTCTTGTGTGTTGTAATTACAGAGTGTTGACCATACAGGGGTTTGATCATAACTATCAACGTCCAACATACAGATGTAGGTCAATTGTTGATGTCATTGACACATTTTGGGGGCTTAAAAATACATTGAGCTTCTGAGGGTAGGCAATGACTTCTAGAATGAGGAAGAGAGAAAAGATGCAGTGTTGCATAGTGGTGACTTGCACAAGTGGTCTGTTTTCAGATTTTTTCCCCTGCCACTTACTAGTAAGTGTGCATAGCATCTATCTACTTGTTTAATCTCTCTGGGCCTCAATTTCTTTATCTGTAGAATAAAGGTGATTATACATACCATATAGGGTTTTCATGAAGATGACATTTAATAATATTTGTAAAGCGCTTGATGCAATGTAGGGCAAAATATATTCCCTCAATCAGTGGTAGCTGTGATATATATGATTAATGTTCGGTATATGTTCACTTATTCCTCCCACTGTGATCTCCATAGGCTTATGTACTCCCCCGCCCCATTGATATTGGATTTTGCCAAATGACCTGCTTTGGACAAAACAATGTAGGTGGACATGACAGCACAGGAATCCCAAATCTAAACTTCAAGAGCATCACATGTCTCTGCTTGCTCCTCTGGGATGTTTTTGGCCATATCACTATGAGAAGAATGTACCTTGAGTAGTCACAATTCTTCCTCCCAGATAGCCTGGGCCCCAGAATGGGAACAGAGCCACACCCCAGCTGACTTGAGCAAGACCTGACATCTGGAGTGAAGCCCAAGATAGTACAGCTGAAGACAGCTGAACCCAGCTGACCTGCAGACACAGGAGTGAGAAATAATTGCCTGTGGTTGTATGCCACTGATGTTTCGTAGCTGCTTGTTACACAGCAGCAGCTAAATGATATAGCCAGAAAGAAAAAAAGAGATGAATTAAGTACACAGTGAACTTTCCATTCAGGAAAGAGGAAGGCAAAGGATTGAGGGCCAGTAAAGCTAGGTTATCATACTTTGCCAGAAACTAGGTGTATGACCTTTGAAAGGGTACTTTGTCTATCTGGCTCTGATTTCTTCTAATGGGAGAAAACTTCACTTATTTTAGATATCCCAATATGATACCATTTTTAGCCATAAACTTTTCTATACTTATGGAAGTACTATCCTATGAACATAGTGTACTAATATTTGTTCAGAAACAAGAAGGCTGAAAGGAGCTATGATTAAAGTCAAAATCACAAATGACATGGATAAATTGAACATGGCCTTGTTCCTAAATGGTCCTTATGAAGAAGGATCATGAGAGTTTGGAAGAATTAGATTTAGGACCAATGAAAAAAGCAACTTTTATAATTACAAGAGACTTTTGGAGCTCTTTCTCACAAAGTTATCTCAAAGTGATGACACAAACAAAATATAAGTCTTTAGTTTCAAGAAGGTTTAAAGTCCAGGGGTCATGGATGAGCTTCATTGGTTATTACAGTTTTTTTAAACAAATAAATTACTTGTCAACATGTAAAAACAGGAGAGTTTACATAAAAATCTATTTACTTAAAATTCAATTTATTTTGAAACATTCAAAGATCTAGCAACACAGATCCTCCATGAAAGCACAAGAACAATCATTTGAAGCTAGAAAAGGAGCTTTTTCCTTTCGATAGTACTTAAGTTTTCTAATTTACTCCAGTCTTCGCCTGACCTGTATCACCTGCCTTGCTCCAAAAGGCCTTTCAGTTTACAACTATTGGCTTTGACAAACCCCAGTGACTCATCCTAATTTGATACAAAATGGTTCTTGAGTATATGTAAATTGTCATTAATAGTTTTAAGTTGTCATCATGAAAGGTAAACAGATTTTTTCCCACGGAGCTGTCTGGTATCTCCATCCTGGAGCAACTCAGAGATCTGTTTTTCTACGTGCTTTGTAGAGAGCTAGTTAGTTGAGGGTCTCCCCCTTTCAATGGTTGGAAATAGGATGCTCAACTTCACATCCAGAACTAGAGCCATCATCTCAACTCCTAAGGTGTTCCTTCTCCATTATTCCACATTTTGGTTCAGGGTACCACTCATTCACTCAGGCTAGAAACCTAAAAATCATTGCTGATTGTCTTTCTTTTCTTCACTACAGCCAAATCCACATCCAAATTACCAATTTCTCTGAAATCTCTCATGTGTTAATCCCTCTGCTCACACCACCACTGCTTTAGCACAGATTTATACCTGGGTTATTACAATAACTAATTGGTATGTCCTTATATTTTGCCATTGTCCAACAAGTACAAAACTCCTCAATATGGTGCTCAAGAGCCTTTAAAATTTAGCTCCATCTTACCTCCTCAATACTATTTTTTGCCATCTTTTGATGCATACCCCGTGTTATAGCCACTCTGATGTTGTCAAAACAAACTCTTTGTGTGTATGACTTACTGTTTTTTTCAGGTCTTCTTGACTATGATGCTCCATCTTCCATGGCTGTCCAGGAAACTTTTACTCATACTTGAAGCCTCAGTTCAATGGTCACCTTTTCCTTGATGTCTTTTCTGGTTTTCTTCAACCACAAGTCAGATTTAATCACATTACTCCCTCCTCCCTGCTCCAATAGCTATTGGAAACTTTATCTTTTAGAAGTCTTACTCTGGTGGACATAATTAGTTGTTTACATGTCTCTTCCTGCCACATTATTGTTTTCTGGAAGGAAAGATTAGTTCTTATAAATTGTAGCTCTATCATCCATCACAATGCTAGGCACATTGTAGGTAACAGTAAATGTTTGCTTAAAGATGGAACAAATGAATTACCAACAGATCTCTCTGTGTTCCTTCAGTAGGCAAGACTGGGGCAATAGTTTGGGGTTATTAATAGATCCTTAGGGAAAAATAATGTCCACTTCACCCTGTCCCATTAAACAAACCCCTGACTGTCATCTGCGTATTCTACCCCTCTGTTGTTTTCCTCTTTCCTAAATCTTTAGCTTCCTTAGCTTTGTATTGCAGCTCCTGATACTTACCTTAGGGTTGCCCACTCAACTTTGGCTACCCTTTGGAATCATTTGGGGAGCTTTAATAATATTAATGCCTGAATTTCATGCACAAGCATATCAGTGCAACTGGTCTGGGGGCAGTCTGGGCATTGGTATCATTCAATATACAGCCAAGTTGGGACTTTCTGTTGTAAATCTAGAATAGGTACTTTTTTCCAGCTCCATGAAGCAAAGCTGCTGGCAAAACGCTGTCTTTACTGTTTCAATGGCCCTGTGCTCTAAGTTGGTCATATCAGTATTAATCAGCATCTCCCTGTGCGAGGGGAATCAGATACGAGAGTAAAGACTTAAAAAAAATGATGTCAGTTATTCATTATCCTTCAAGTATTTCTGTTATTTTTCTTGATTTATAAAATAAGCCTTGCCCCTATAGGAATTTAAGCATCTCTTCACATTCTGCAGTTTTTCTACCTCTTATATATTTTGGTTCAGGGACCTAGGAGCCATGGCTCTGCTGTCCCTTTTGGCTTTTTTGCTCAACAAAATTGCCATGTTTTGCTGAAAATAGCCATCATTCACTCAGCATCAAAATCACATGCTAAGAGACTTTTCAGCATCCAGTTTGTGTGCCAGAGTGAACCTTGAAACTGGCTTTCTAGTGGAAAGTGATCAGCATGATCCAGGGGTCTTTCCAGCTCAAGTCCAGCTGGAAACTACTTTTAGGACAAGCACTGTGAGTCTATGCCATATGTCAGCGAGTGGGGGCAGTCATTATGAATGTGGAGGAAAAAAGATGAGTAGCAAGAAGGACTTTCTGGAGGAAAATAACTCTTTCCAAACCTAGCTGGCAAATCTAACTTAAGAAGCAGGTCATTCCTCCACACCTGGCCTCAAGCCTTTTTATAGGAAGAAAGATGTATTCAAATCCTCCTTGAATTTCATCCTTGAAATGGACTGATGAAGTCCTCTTCCACAATACATAAAAAAAACAGTACCTCCCCAAATCAAGAGTAAGTGAAGGTGAGAACTGGCTCATGAATGTGGACTGAGAAGACACATCTCCATCTCTTGCCTTCACAATTTCTTAGAGTAATAGAAGAGCTGTGAAAAAGAATAAATCCATAATGGCATGGAAAACAAGGAAAGATGCCACCCGCAGAAAAGAAAATTTGAGGCATTCCTAATATATAGAAAGCAGATATGATCAGGTTTATGTGGAAACAAAATTGGAGGAAAAAACCTGACAACATATGGGAGACTAGACTGTAGCCAAGGAGATGGAATTTAAGAAAAACTCCAAACCTAGAATCGATAAAATGGAAAGAATCTTAGGAGTACATACCAAGATATCTTCAGCTCTTACTTGCATGATATCACATCTCTCTTTCACTTCTGTTGCTGACATTTGATCAGGATCCAGAATTCCTGAACTCTGCATCAGTTGTCTATCTCTGCCACAGGTGGAAACATGCATATGATGATTTATTCCTAGAAAGACAGAGGTTCTCAGTTTCCAAACTATGTAGTTACCTATAGAGAATTTTTCAACTATACTGCCCGGACTCCACTCAAAACCTCCTGAATAGAAATCTTTGAAATTTCAAATGTCTACATTTTCAAAAATTCCTAAAGAAGATTCTTATGCACTCAGAGTTAAAGAACACTATTATAAGGCATTTTCTCCAGACTCCAGTTTAGATTTGGGGTGAGTTGGGCTATACGAAGATGAATTTAATATGTGTTTCAGAAGGGCAACAGACAGAATGGAGAAATGGAAATCATTTAATAGGCAGCATAAGAAAACTTTCCAGAGTTGGATAAAGATATTCTTTTCAGATCAAAAGGCCCCCTGGGTACTAAGAAGGATGAATGACAGAAAGGTACATACATGGATGCTTTGCAGTGAAGTCTGAGGACATGAATTATAAAAAGGATATTCTGAACACTTCAAGAGCCATCAACTTACCTTGAGTGTGGCTAAAGTCGTATACTTTAGACTTGGAGATATTGTGGAAACTTCATGTTTATTACTTGTGGCTCTTTATTCCTCAGTCTCCTTTCTTCTACAAAGTGGGAAAATAATAATCTGTAGAGTTAAATGAGTTAATACATACGAAATTATTATAATAGTAACTGGCACATAGTAAGTACTCATTAAATGTTTCATTTTATTGTTATTTCACAATAAGTATGCCTTTTAAGGTTATTCAATGCTTTTCTTATGCAACACAGAGGACTTCAGTGACTTTAGGAAGAAGGGTCCCAGTGCTGACATTATTATTTTTGTTAGTACTGTTGTGGTGATGTTTCCAGAAGTGCATTTGATATGGTGGGAGGCTACACTGGGTGCTTTCCGTGGAAGCACCAGCTCAGCCATTTTGAGGATTTTAAAGATGCTTTAGGTGTACTCACATAGATGGAATAACATACTCTAACTATAATAAACTATTTTTAGCTTTTGGTACTGACCAGAAAAATATGACTATGAGGGCTGAAAGCTGGAATGTGATTTCTTGAGTTGCCCAGTTAGCACCTAGGGAAGCATCTGAGACCCCAGAGAAACCTGGCTCCTTTCCACAGGATGAGCCAGAGATCCTAGTGCATGGCACAGAGTCTGTAGCCAGATTGAAGCAGCACTGTGGGAGTTTGGGAACAATCCCAGGAACTTGGCAGCCTGAACATACTCAATGACCTTCTTGAAAATGACAGTTCCGGCTATCTCCCCATCCTCTTCTATTCAGGCATGCATCTCTCTTTCACTTGCAAAGCTGAAAAGGAAAGCTTGAAATTCTATTGTATGGAAACAGACCCTCAGTCTTGCATTCTTATGGCCCTTGACACAGTGGAGAAAATGACACAAATACCATTATGTGTCAAAAGTAATAAAGAAGGTCATAGGAGAAACAGGGACTGAAAAATTCTTTAATCATCCATTAAAAAAAAAATTTACAAAGGAGTCCATTGGGTAAAACTAGGGATCCCAGTCAAGGGTCAGGGCAGTGTTTGTGTTCCCACAGTGTTCCAGGGCTAAAATGTAAAGTTCTTGTTAGAGATTTTAGAATACACTGAAGCCAGAGGGGGTGGAGAAGCCATTCAGCAGTGTCGATGTCCAAATTGTAAGGTGACAACATTCGTTAGTAGGTTGCTCTATTCAGCAAGAAGTTCAGAGGTAGGGAGATGAGAGTGAGTGCAAATGGTTGAGAATCATACTAGATTCTAAGCTCCCGGAGACCAAGACATGTGTACTATTTACCATTGTGTTCCCAGTGCCTGGAAAAACACCCACACACTTACATAATGACTAACTTAATGATCGAATAGTTTTATAATAAAAGGGAAAAGGTTAGGAGGTAAGAGAAACATTATTTTCTGCTCACGACTTTTTTATTTGCTTGTTGGGGCTTATTCAGTGGTTGAGTTGGCTGTGCTTTAAGTGCTCAGAGTGGAGCACAAACATTCCATTTAAAAGAAAATCTCCTACTGGTTTCCAGGTACCACGTAAGACATCCGTCATGCAAAAATAAAAAGGACAAGGCCGTTTCCCTTGAGAAGCTCAAAGCTTTACAAAATAAATGATATTCTTTTCCATTTGATACGTAGCAGTTTTCCAGGTAAAGAGAGGGAGAAAGTATTCCAAGAAGATGGATTCTTCTGTTCTAGGACCTCGCTGCAAGTTGCTAAGATAGTTTCACATATTTAAAGTACAAAGTGTGTGAGAAAGGGTGGTGATAAATAATATTTGCAAGGTTCCTAGACTTGATCCAGTTAGTAAAAGGGTCTTACCGTTCATCTTTAAGTCTTACCACATTATGCTGGGATTGATGAATAGCACGGGAAGGATTTTAAATGATCTTAGGTTTTACAACAGGCACTCTGGGTATCCATATGGAGAAGGGAATGAGGGAGTAGACACTGGAGCAAAAAGACTAGTTATGGAACCATTTATTGACCATGTAAGAAATGATGAAGCCCAGAACTAATATCCAGACTTGGCAGTGGGTAGAAAATAAGAAAGCAAACGTGAGAGGAATTTAGGAGTTGAGATCAAGAAGATTTGGTGAGACACTGAGGATTACTGTAAAGTCTCTAACTTTGGAAATTAGATGGGTGGTGATACTGTTTGTCCAAGATCAGAGAGGTAAGTTATTAAGATAATGAGTTCATTGTGATATGTTAGTGTTAAAATACCCGGGGACTTCCCAACAGATTTGTCCTGTGTTGGTTGGAAGGGTGAGTCTGGAGCTCAGTGGGCAGTGGTGGACATTGGCTTCCTTGGGATTCTGCTTTTCCTTAGTGTGCTACTTCATGAAGGAGAAATTACTCTTGGGCTCTCTTCAGCCAGGCCCGAGGAAAGCTGAGGTTTGTTCTCCTCCATGAATACCATCTTAGTCCCCACAATTTAGGTTTGCTCTGTCAAATGAAGTCTGACTGTTGCACCCAAAGCCCAAGTGCTCATACCCATTGGCCAAGGACCACCCAGCCTGTCGTCTGTTTCATGCTCTTCACCAAGAGGCAGTGCCCAGCAATGTGCACTGCTCATAGTCATTCACTCCCCAAGTTTGTTAACTCTCTTTCCTCTCTTCTCATGAACTCCTCAGCAGCTCTCGTTGGATTTCTCCCCTCGTCACTGAACTCAAATCTCCCAAGGTCACCACAGAACTCCTAATTGTTAGTTGTAGTGGGAAGATATTTATCATTTTCTTAGCTGACCTCTCTATAGCATTTGAAACTGACTACTCCTTTATGGTTGAAAATAACTTCATAGTTTTCTTCATTTACAGTTTTCTGGGTTTTTTGTCCTAACTCTGGAGATGAAGAGTATCTGCAGAATAGCACAAAGTTGACTGATAAAAATTAACCCAACATCCATCTCCTATAGATAATGAAGGATAACATTTTAATAGCCATCCTTTCTCCTCTCCATCTCTCGCTCTCTCTGAAGTGGATTCAAAATTGTGTCTAAACAATTCTCTCTTCCTTGTTATTTTTTTGGAGTTGCTCCCATTTTGGAGGCAACTCTACCAATCATAATTACCAAAGGAACTGCTATTTGTATACAGTTTGAAGCAAGACAACATAATCCTCTTTCCACACAACACCTGTTCACAATTAGTTGTCCCAGTAGTGGGCATCATATAGGGAAATCTTAGCTAGCCTTTTGAAGCAAATTAAGATCAAATATGCCTTGCTAAACAGCAGGGAATGGACTCTTTAGTATGTTGTAAGTTTAATGTAAGGATTAGAAAAATTGACTACTTGTACCAGGTTGGGGACATTAGGGAGAAGCCAGGAAAGATGAACAGTTTTTATTTTATCTCCAAAAAAAAAAAAAAAAACCACACAAAACCAAACCGTATTACAGTACCATGCTTCGATGAAGGGGATTATGTATTTCATTGTAAAGCATGTTTTGTTGGAATAAAAACTTTAGCTATGAATAACATCATTGGAAGATCCTGCCTGCCACGAAGGTAACCAAGAGTGGCCAACAGGGTGAAACCAAACTTTGGATGAGTGTTAAAAGGACATGCTTAATAAAATATCTGTCATGGGCTATCAGGAAAAGAAACTATTAACAAGGAAATTGATAGGTAGCTTATCGATTCTTTTATCAGAAGAATTCCAAGCCTGGAAAATAATGACCCGGGCTTTCCTATTACCAAGGCTGTCTCTGGTCCCAAATATCTACATCAGTAGGGCATACACTGCTTAGTTGATAAAGTTTCCCTCCTCACAGGGGTGGTCCTGACAGTCACTAGACAATGGAGATGTTTTCCTCAGGAAGACTTTAGGATAGAAAAATTTCAGAACAAGAAACTTATTTTTCTACCATGAGATTTGCTGGCTCTATTTCTTATGTGTTATAAACTCTCCCTGTCTGCTTTAATAGACCAGTGGTTCCCAACTGGTGGTGATTTTGCACCCAGGGGATATTTAGCAATGTCTGGAGACATTTTTGATTGTCACAACTGGAGGAAGATGTTACTGGTATCTAGTGGGTAAAGGCTAGATATAAACAAGCCCCCTACAGCAAAGAATTATCTGGGAAAAATTATCTGAGGGAAAAAATGTTGCATTACAGATAATAAAAAGTAAATATCCCTAATATAGGAGGATTGGTTATAAGTCATTGATAAAATGTGAACTTCCAAATCAAAAATGGCCAAAAGACATGAAAAGCCACCTCACAAAATAAGATAGTCAAAAATGTCAACAGTGTCAAGGTGGAGAAGCCTGTAATAGAGTATGTGCTTTGGGCTAGGGGCCGAGATACAGTTTCCCCTTTATTGTCATTTTCAAATGTAGTATTTATTACAGTTATGCCGTTTTCCTCTATTGTTCTGTATTCAATTTTGTATTTTTTATATAATATTGAATAGTAAAGATCTGTTAGATATGGTACAGGACAAAAAAAATACACACCACCTACAGTACTGAATCTTGACATTGCCTAGGAAATAACTACTATGTGTCCTGCTTGGGTTTGTTGTTTAAATGTTGTAGTTTTGAAATACATGGGAAGAAGTGACTACATGTGTTTACTAGGCAGTAAGTGGGTAGAATATACTGGACGCCAGTACATATTGTTTTATTTGATTAGTTCTTCCACCTTTCTGGGAACTGCCAGAAATTGTCTGGTTTGGCTATTTGGTTGAACTAAAGAAATGCAAATTTGGAATACAATATTGGTGACCATTTTTCTAGGACATGGACTGGAAGATAAAAAATGTTGGTGGACTGAGGCTTAATAGTAATATTCAGGAAAGAAGAGTAGAGACTGAGAGAGAGTTTTGACAATATGTGTTGCTGGCTGTGGCTGCAGTTCTATTCTTAGAGGCTGTGAGATTCCCTAGTGTCTTTATGGAAAACTCCCCTTTTTGAATAAAATGGTTTGAATTTAAATATCAAGTTATACATTTGTGGTCAGACAACACAACACTGTAGACCTTCTTTTTTTATTAAACAATGTAATTTAGCCAACTTTATAGGTTAATGCATATATATCTACAAAAGCTAGATTTCATTTTTGATGAATATGCTATGATTTATGTAACAAATTCTCCTTACTAATGGACATTAAGTTTTCCAATAAACATTTCTACAATGAACATCCTTTAAAAAGATACTTGCACAACTGTCTTCTTCCCATAAATTCTTTCACATCAGATTGCTGGGTCAAAAGGTATTTTCATTAAAAATTGTTTACATATTGTCATACCTCTCTACAGAAAAATTATATTAGCTTACACTTTCATTAACAGTGATTGAGAGAGAGTTTCCCCCAAATTATTCCCAATACTAGGTTTTGTAAATATTTGCAATCTGATGGAAAAAGATCATGTCACCCTTTAAACTTTATCACTAGTGAAAATGAACATCACATATTTATTGGTGATTTATATTTCTTATTTTGTGTGTGCTGACTTTTCATGTCTTTTGACCATTTTTGATTTGGGAGTTCACATTTTATCATTGATTTGTAACCAATCTTCATGTATTAGGGATATTCACTTTTAATTATCTGTAATGCTACATTTTTTTTAATTTGTACTTTATTTTCCCTTGATTTTTGACCTTGCAAGCATATATATGGGAATATTGCAGGCAATTTTCAAATTCTTGTAGTTAAATTTCTCAATTTTAATTTTTTTTGGGGTTTCCTATTTATGAAAAGAAAGGCAGTAATCTTCAACTTAATTTTATTCTGGGATTTAAATTTTTTATTTTTAGAATATTTGATCCACCATGATTTATTTCAAGTTGTGGAGTAAGTTGTGATAGTTTTTCTCTCCTGATTTCTGACTTTTTGGATTTTCCACCCGCGACCATTTGTTCCTGAAGTTCTTTCAATTTTGTCTCTAGAATATCTTTGGAATGCATTCCCTCATTCCACCTCCAACTTCCCCACCTTGGCCAAGAACTCATTATTTTTGGCCTACATTACTGCAACAGCCTCCTAACTGGTTTCCCTGCTTCCAATCTTAGAACTCTAAAATTCAGTCCCAGATGTTGCCAGAATGGTTTTTCAAAAAGCACTTCTGGGGGATTTCCAGGAAAGATTTTGATTTGAGCTCAGTCATTTAATTTTTCTCTCCAAGATTTCCATGGAAAATACTAGCTTAAGCAGTTCGAGCTACTCTACAATGTTCAGAGTGCAACTCTGGCCACATTTTAAAAATTTCTCAAAATGACATTAAAATTCTACTAGGATCCCATGCTTCAAAAAGACAGGAGATTTGATATTGCCTTGTCTTGAGTCTTCTGACTTAAGATTCAAGGAACTACTGACCTTTTAAATAGCCCTTGGAGCAAGATGAGTTTCTATGAGATTGATAATATTCCCTCCATGACAAGGACATTTACCAAATATTCATGAACTCCCTTGTATTTCTGAGTTTCCTTGCAGTTAGGCTTGGGTCATGTGACCAGTTTTGGTCAATGGGTTGTGAGGTGTGGTGCGTAACTTGTCCTAGGAGTAGCTCCAAGAGCCAACATGTTACTCCGTTTTGATTACCTCTGCCTCAGCCTGGTATGGTCCAGATTGAGGCACTCTGTCCTGCCCTCTGTAATGAAAAGATGTGGGCCAGAGTTGCAGTTAACTCACAGGGGACTTGAAATGGGTGAAAGGAGCAAAACACTGAGTTTTGGGGATCATTGCTTCTGCAGCACAACTCAATCAGACTTCCAAGAGACTAAGGTGGAAACTACCAGTTCTTTTAAAGGCTAGGCCCTGAACTGGCACAGTTCACTCCTACCAACCTCTAGGGATAAAAGAAACCACAGAGCAGCCCACATTAAAAATGGGGTTAGAGGTGGGCATAGATGGGAGTGAGTATCAAAAAATTTGTGGTCATCTTTCATCTGCCTCAATCTGCCCTCTGGCTACAAATACATTCCTCCTCTCTGAAAAACATATTCACCATCTTCCAAGACCACTGAAGGCTCATCTCATCATGACACTGGTTCAGATTCCAGGGTAGCATCATTTAAATTAGGTACTGGAACGGATGGGCCTCTTTGGATGTGGTCCCTTCAGAATGGTTGCTGTTGATCTAAAGACCTGTGAATTAAAGGGCAAAGCTCTCACCATCAAATTGGTATTAACTGACTTAACTGACCAACACTTAGGTGCACATACAGTAGTAACATTCATCGGGTGTCAGGCAGGTGGGAAGAGGGAGGAGGGCATGGGTATATTCACACCTAATGGGTGTGGTGTGCACCGTCTGGGGGATGTACATGCTTGAAGGTCTGACTCAGGTGGGGCAAAGGCAATATATGTAACCTAAACATTTGTACCCCCATAATACGCTGAAATAAAAAAAATAAAAATTAAAAAAAAAAGACAAAGCTGTCTATCTTCCAAATACACCCAACATGCCATAGAAGACAGGGTTCAGGATAAGCACAATGGACACTAAAAGGAGAGAGATGGGGTCCATAGAAATTCTGAAATCCTGTTAGGAACACGTTGCTGGTTCCTTGACTTGGGCCCAGTTTTACTCCCTGGTAATGATTTTGGATGGTCTTGGATCCAAGCTCTGAGACCACTCCATTCCATAAGAAATAGATCTGGTATGCAACTGAGTCACCTTATTACCCTTTTTTCTTCTTATGGAAAGTTGGAGATCCATAAGCTCTTTTCATTTTATACTATTTCTCTCCCTTTCAGTATATTTGCTGATACTTTCACCAATTTAATTATAAATACAATGTGAGTTTCTTGTAAATCTCATTGGGCTTCACCCCATTAGACAAAAACAACACTCACAAATCTCTTCAATACGGTCTCCTCTCTGGCTTCATGTTAGAGTCAGAGTATCGTGAGACAACACTCTTAAGAGGCTTAGAAACCTTTACATCTAGTTGAGAGGGTCCACGGGGCATGCCCATAAACCTTTTTGACATATTAAAAAAGGGTCTCAGTTCCATCCTTGGGGGGTCTTTACCCCAAAGCCATTTTTTTTGTGTATGTGTGTTGAGATCTTTTCGCTGTCTTGAAAATCTGGAAATGAGGAATGATTTTATTTTTACACATATAGGTCTTAGCTCTTTTATATTTCCTCTAAATTCTTATTCAAATTGAAAATGAAAGAGTTTATTTTTTTTTTTTTTTGAGCTCATCTCTATTTGTACTTTTTTATATGTAGCTAAATAAAACCAACTGGCACTTCCAACATTCTTCCTGGGAACCTCCTTAGCCAAATCTATAAGTTCATTATGTATATTTTCTGCTTTCCATATTACCTCAGGCAAAAATAATGCCAAACTTGTCACTGCTAAGGACACATATCCCTTTTTCTCTAGCCTTTAATAACAAGTTCTTCACTGAGCTTCAAGCCTTCACTGAGACTCCTTGAGGCTCTCACGCAGCTCTTGGCTGCAACTTGGTGCCAAAGGCAAGGTGACATGTCTTAGTTTGTTTTTCCTGCTAATGGCAGCACACTACTCCAAGTACCAACTTGTTTTCTGGTCTATTATAGGTGTATCACAAACCACTCCAAGTCTTAGAGGCATAAAACAGCAAGCATTTTGTTATGCACATGATTATTTGAGTTAGGGTATAACAAGGACTGCTTGTCTCTGCTCTGCAACGCTGGTAATCTCAGTTGAGGATCCTCAAATGGCTGGAGAAGGCGGGATAGCTTGACTGGGGGGCTGTGACCTCTATCTTGGATTGTCTCTCTCTTCTGAGTCACTTCCTCTGAGGCCAACTGCTAGGTCGTGAAGACAGCCCTCAGGAGAGGGTGGTCATGTCAGGACGCTCAGACGGCCCATGGAGAGGCCCATGTGGCAAGGAACTGAGGCTTCCCACCACCCATGTGAGCAATCTTGGTAGTAGATCTTCTGAAGCCTGCACACAGCCACGAGTGACTTTGGAAGTGAATTTTCCCTCAGTTGAACCTTTATGTGACCACTGTGCTGGCTCCCACCTTGATTGTAACTTTATGAGAGATGGTGAACTGTAATCACTCAGCTACTCCTAGAATCCTGATTAAAAGAAACTGAGATAAATATACCTTGCTTTAAGCTACTAAATTTGGGGTAATTTGTTATGTGGCAATAGATAATGTTATCCCACCCTTTCTTTTCTTGTGTAGTATATTGGATGTGTGTGAGGCAGAAAACTCACATTTTTGGTTCACAAGTCTCTGGATCAAGAGGTGCTATGTCTGGCCCTGACACAGAAAGCCTGGGCTTTGTGCCTCAGGCCATGATCAGACTTTCTGGCTGACACCCTTAGTAAGACGATGAGCATTTTGTGTGTGAATATGTATTAAAAGGCAGAGAACTGGATATGCATGAACAGAGGATGGACTATGGAACATAGCATTGTATTTCACAGTATTTGTTGTTCTTCCTCTGCGGGAGGATTATACTTCTCCACTCCAGTGAAACCTGACAGGGCATGTAACTTTCCTGGCCAATGAAATAAGAGCAGAAGTGAAGTGTGCCATTTCAGGAAGGAGTTTTATGGCCACCTTAGGGTTATTCCCTTTTATCTTTCCCCTTTGCCATGACAACAGCATGTCCCAGATAAGGGTTGCTTCCTCAGCCTTCAACCTGGAGTGAAAAATATGTGCAGTGGCTGATTCATAATAAACATGTAATGTGAGCCTCAGTTCAACCTTTGTTGCTGAGAGTGATGGAGATTTCAGGGCCACTTGTTACTATAGCATTGCTTAACCTCAGCTGACTCATATGGTGACCCACCAGTCTTCTCTTTCTCTGTGATGGCAGTCACAGAGGCCACCTGGGTCCCTGTTTGACTATGAGGAGAAGAGCCCATGAAGACCCTCACCAGATTTGTAGCAAGAACAGTAAATCAATGTTTACTCTGTTAAGCTCTGAGATATGGGAAGGATGCTTTTAAGAAAACCCTGCAGCATAAAAAAGCCAGCCTATTCTAATGAATGCACACTTCTTTTTGTTAAGCATTGATCCTATCTTTATTTAAAATTTTGATATTTGTTCATTGTCAATTTTGGCCTTAATTTTGATTTTTTAAAAATATTGCATCAAAATAATGCTTATCTTGATTACTGTTTTTTTTTTTTTTGAGGGAGGACCCTTCAATTTTCATTGATGTTGAGTGTTTTATTTGCCTCTCTTTAATCCTATCCCTGCCCTGAAGTGATGAAAACGAACACAATTTTGTTCTTGAAGGCCACATGACTTGACCTTATTATTATCTGTTATAACCTTAAGGCTTTGGATCCTGCAGTGTCGTGGCTAGAATACAGTGGTACCATCAGAAGCATAAAGTCATGGCATTTTATGGCTAAAAAGGATCTTACAGATAAAATATCCCAAACCTTTCTCTTAGAGAGAAGGAAACTGAAACTCAAAGGAATAAAATAATTTGGCCAAAGTCACATTGCTGATAAATTATAGATCTTGTATCCAAACTCATTATCTTTTGCCTCTAGTTTAGTGTTCATTCTACTACAATAAAGAAGCCAACTCTAGATCCTTTTCCTTAGAAAAGGAAATCATCTTCTTGTTAAATTTCATTTGGGTATTCTGGGGAAAATGTTGAGGAATAATAAAAATCTGGAGTTCCCTTTCCTGTAACTCCAGAGCATGATTTTACTTCAGTTTAGTCTATAAATTGACATGGATTATGAGGTTGTGTGGTATTTAGCTTTATGATAATTACCTATTTGAATAGCTGATAAGAGTTAATTTATCCTGAAGACAACTAGAAATAAAAGAATAATTGGGTTATAAAATTAAAGCAATAACATCTGTAGTTTCTACTACATTGAACATATTTGATGTAGAGAATATTTCAATTAGGCTGAAAAACCTGCGAATGCTTTTTCTGCCTTCTATGTTTTCTCAAAAGAAAAAAAAGAAGGCCTAGCACACTAAAAAAAATAATCAAAACTAGGAAACTTTTCCAGCTTTTGCTATTTCACATTTGTCCAGAGAAAATTAAATACCCTTGACCTCAGATACTCTTGCAGGACCAGTCCCTGCTGAAGGGAAGTAAATGGTCAGCTGTGAGTTTAGTTCAGTAGAATGAATGGGCAATTTCTGCATGATTAATAGTTTTACATGACTCAGGCAGTCATGGGTTCCAATCTTGGCACTATAAATAACTCTCTATGACTTTGAGGAAGTTGCTTAACCTCTCCGTATCTCAGCTTTCCTACCTATATATATTTGTTATACTTTCATTAAACTTACAAATTAATTGGCAGCCTTCTTTGGTTCAGACACTCTGTTGAGCATCGGGGAAAATGGAAAAGATACAGTCAATGATATCAAATAGCTTATGATAAATTATAGACATAAATATCCTTTATGTAAGAGAAAATTTGTTAAGTTACATCTAAATGGTATAAAAGAGATCAGAGATAAAAAGTAAGGGAGGTATTGCTTGCATCCGGATGCAGTGGGATATCAATGTGGAGGTGCAGTGCGGCGGGGTGGGGGCCAAGAAATCTACCCTGGGGCAGGTAATTGTACAGAACTCAAAAATAATAATAAAACCAACTTGAAACACATCTGCTTTCTGTTATCACTGTATTCTGGCAATTCTAAATAATATCAGTAATAAAATACTTCCAACCATTGGGCTGACCATTTCCCACCCTTTTGTTAGGGCATCATGTGGAGGGTTGAAGAAAAGATTCAAGAAGGAGATAGAAGACAAGTATGACCTTGAAGCATGATTAAGATTTATGGAAGAAAAGTGGGAGAGCTTTCAAGGCAGATGGAGATATGATTTAAAATTGGGTGGGGCCCAAATTGTAGAAAAACATATAATATGCCTCTTTGTTTTATTTAGTTAATCTTGCTCTACAATGAATATAGTATTTATAAAACTAACCATTAATACAGACAGAGTTCATTGTTAGCTCTTTAAGACATGCATATTTATTTTTAAGTGTAATTAACTGGTTAGAAGAAGAAATATATGTAACATGTGCTGCGAATATTATAAAGTGTCTTTAAGGATTGTTATGATTACTTTGTCTCAGAGAAAAGGAAAATGAAAATTGTGAGAATAAAGAAATGTTTTAGGTTTGAAAGTGTCCTCCTGTGTGAAAAGGCAAGTCAAAGCCTTGTATTCAATGCCAGGTTCTTTTGTTTTCTTATCACTAAAATTTGATTCATTAATCAAGATAAAATAGTTAATCCAATAAGAAATAGTATCTTACTTATGGAGCTTATTTCTTATTTAATGTATTTAACTTAACAGCAAGGAGTTAGGAGATGAATGTCGATTCTGATTATTCAATCTTGGAGCAGTTGGACCAACAATGGGTAACAGGTGGAGGGTAAAAGGATGTTAGAAGGCAGAGCCCTAGTCACAGGAGTGATTTTTAGGTGCTTGTTCAGCTTGTTCAGCTCTTACTGCAGCTCTAACCTTGACTTTTTGGTCTTCCTCCTGAAAAAGGTTGACTCCATCCAGCCATAGTGTAGTCATGGCCCAAGAAGAATCAGTAACTAACATCTTGTCTAATATCAGTTACCACCATCTCAATGGAGCAAACCTTCGGCATTTAGACAAGGGATGGGTGCAGCTACAACTTTCTTCTTTGGTCACCTTCTCATTTCAAGAGCCTGAAAGTAATAAGTACTTAATTCATCTGTCTGTGAGAATAGGTTAGGAACGATTGGGTGAGCCAGTTCATTCTCCCTTATTTCTTAAGCTAATTCAAGGACGACCTGGAAAAGAGATCAAGTAGAGTGGCATATACTGAAAACCATGAATGGTATGGTATGGCTGAGACACAGAATACTCTTGGTGCAGTAGAGAATCTGAGTCCAGAGAGTAAATGTGACAAAGACATATGTGGTAGAAAGATAAAAGGAGGCATATTTGTTATTCTAAGTGAGTTTTGTTTGAATCCAAAGGCAATGGGTGCAGAGTCGACATTTTTGACAAGTACAGACTTTCCTCTGATAAGGTTTCACTACGGTACTTACTACTTAAGCATAGATGGAGGGTTGAGTAATCTATTCAAGTCCCTTGGGAGTTCAAGAAAGGACTTCGTATTGACAAGGATCATCAAGGCATCTTGAGGCCATCACAATGGTAGGCATATCTGTGCACTGTTTTGTGGATGTAATTAGGATGTGCTTGGATTTCAAGGGTTAGATCAGATTACCAGTCAAGATAATTTTTTACTTCATAAAAAATGGTCTATCCTTAAATTTCTTCCCATTCAACTCCAAAGACTGAATTTATCATTTTCAAAGATGTAGAACCCGTGGTTTCCCTAGACAAAAATATAGGCACTTTAATTTTCCAACCATTTACAATATCAAACACCTCTTTGGCCTTCATGTCCTCCTTTGAAAGCCCCCACATATCCCTGAAAAGCTGAGTTCACAGCTGTGTTGGTGTGTTTGCTACACTGTGTGTGTCGCCAGCACAAAATCAAACTGGCAAGACAGTTTTATGTGTTTGGGGATGAAGAAGTCGTATCAGATTATTTACATGGCATTTATCTTCTGAGGAGCTACCTGTGGTTTAACTCTGGAGCCAGCCACTGCTGGTATCTTGCCCTCTTTGTGTACAAAACTTTTCTAAAAAGTCCTTTAAACACGCAAAGTACTTCTGCATATGATGATGTCTCCCCCATCTTTTCCTGCCTGCTAGAGTCTGTGCATGAAGGAGAATACTGTCTTAAAATGCAATAACTTTCTGTGACACTTTATCATTCTAATAACCATAAAATTACCAAATACTGCACCTTTTATTGCTCTGCATGGTAGCCAGGGAAACAAATTCATGGGCACATCTTTTTTTCAGAAAGCAAAACTGACTAAAGGTCAAGGGTTCTCCTTTTATTTCAGTTTGTTGCTGTTTCATTGAGAACTTATCCTGTTTTCACTCTCTCCTTTTCTGACCCACATCATCAAACTGTTAAGATGGTCAGTAGCTACAGCTGGAAAAATTCAGCTAAATCAAACAGCATGCAGAAGAGGGTTGAGGGCTGACAGCTTTTGAATGTCTCCACAGACAGTTAAAACTCTCCCCTCATTCTTCCTGGAAGGAGGGGTTGAGGATTCACACAGCCTACATTCTCATTTTTAACATCCCATGTCATCACGTTGATATCAAACTGAAATTACCAGGACTCAACTCCCAGTAATCACTCATAAAAGTCCTTAAAGGATCCCATTGCACCTCCTGGACTCAGTCATCCTTTTAAATTTCAGCTCTTTTAACCATGAGCCATTTGGCCTCATTGCTCATGATTACTTATTCCTATAACATCCCATGTGCTCACAGGTCCATGTATGTTTGTACCCCCATTCCTTCTGACTGGGACACTCTTCAAGCTAGTCCTTCAGAGCTGGACTATAGACTCCACAAGGGCAGGGATCACAGACGTCTAGCCCAGTGTCCTATGCAGACACTCAATACATATTTGTTTTCCAACTGCCTGTTCCCGCTCAAAAGTTCTCTTTCTTCCTGAATTATGTCTTTTCACAGTTCTTTCAGTCAATGTCCAGGAAGGTCTGGAGGCAGTATATTCTTGATCTTTGTATATTTGAAAATGCCTTTATTGTGCCTTCACATTTAATGACAGTTTAGCCAGACATGAAATTGTAGGTTGCAGTTATTTTCTCTCCGCAGTGTGAAGATATTACATTATTCTATTGCCTTCTGGCATCAATTGTTGTTGATGAGAAGTCTGCTGACCATGTAATTGTCATTCCTTTGTGGGTAATCTGCATTTTCTTTCTGGTAGTTTTTAATGTTGTCTCTTTCTTCTTTTCCTTCTTTCAAAATATTAAGGGCTTTCTTTTTTCTTGATATACTGAAATTTCTGTAGGATGTGTATGGCTGTGCATTCATTTTCATTGATATACCTAGATTTGGTGCATCTTTCAACAAATCCAGAAAATTCTCAACTATTATCTTTTTAAATACATTTACTTTGCCACTTGCTTTATTCTACTCTTTTAAATCTCCTATTGGACATATTTTGCAGTCTATCAATATATTCTCCATATCTCTTAACTATTGTTTAATAAAAAGATATTTTTATCTCTCTATGCAGCATTCTGGTTGAATTCTGAGTAATATCTTCCAATTGACCAATTCTTGCTGACAATATCCGGTTTGGTGTTTATCATCTATTGTTTTAAAAGATTATAACAACTATAATTTTCATTTCTAACATTTCTAAGTGACATTTTAAAATATACATTTTATTACCATCGGTATTCCTTCCCATAACTTCTTGTTCTTTTAAACAAAAGGAATATTATCCCTTTCTTTATTTCTTTAAAGGATATGAAACATAATTATTTTAATGCTAACGAGTCTTTTTTTTAATTTAATGCAGATGAGTCTTTTATTTTCATTAATGATCACCCAACTGTCGATACAGGATTTCTTACTTAACATTAGATCTCATGGCGCATTTTATTATTTTGTACTCTAGGCTCATCTTTGGTGAAGACATTTTTGCCCTCCTCTGCTTCCCCCTGCTCACTCCTCCCTATTGATAATTTTGCAGCTGGCCCTTTGGGGGCCCTGGTCCACAGCTCAGTTTCTCTCATTGGCTTAAGGTTATTGTTGGTGACATGGAATGAACACAGATGCAGCTGCTGAGACAGTGGGCAGCTTGGCCGTGTGGGGTGGAGCTGTGTCTGTGTCTTTCTGCCTGCCTCAAAGTCCCATTGTAGTAAGTGTCAGCTTTCTCAGCTTTCTTTCAGAGGCGGGAAAACCAGTGTAACTCCTGGGCTCAAGGAATAATCCATGTTGTGGGGGATGTTTAGTTTTCATTTTCATGTAGGAACCAGACTCTTGGCTGCCCTTTGCCTGGTCCAGTAGCAGTTACCCACTGATCACCTTGGGTTCTTGCCCCACAGACTGGTTATCCTTGGCCTTTTGGGGCGGGCATGACACAAGACTGGAGAGAAGGACATTTTTGTGGTTACAGGAGATGTTAAATTTTCTTTCTTGCATTCATTAGGCTATAAATAAGGAAACCTGTTGTTTTGGTTGCTACAGGAAGTCCTCTTATCACGACACTATAAGAAGGCCATCTTGTGTCCATGAAAAAAGTTACTATTAGGGCAATGTGCCAAGTATCTGAGCATTCCTTTTTAACTTTAATATCGTATATGAATGTGCATTTTTACTTCTTTTTATAATTTCTCTTTTGTTGCCATGTGCTTGGAATAGCCAGAAGCATGAACCTCATAATTCCCTCCCTTGACCAGAAGTCAGTTGGTATGTTTTAACTCTGCTACCGGTGGTGGATGTGGTGGGGAACCGCCCAGACTCCCCTCAGGACCAAAGCACTCATTCTCTGCTGGGGAAGTGCCAGCTACTGACTGCTCACAGCTGTCCAGGAATTTTCTTTAGCTGAAAGGAGATGCCTTGCCGGAGGTTATGGTCCCTCCTTGGGAGCTGCTGCATTCCAGTAACTGGTCAAGTGGAGGGTTGGAGGCCTGACCTCCCTGTGTCGATTCAGGACACTGATAAGGGCCATTCTGGGTCTAGAGGTCCGTGTGGGGTGGCCTCAGGCCTCCACTTCAACTGCATGGCAGTTCAGTTCTTCCTTGTTTGCATCTTGCTTCACTTACTACCTTATAGGTGTTAATTCCAAAAGCACCCCCAATTAACCTCCTGCTCCCAAACTTCCATCTTAGAGTCTGTGTGATGAGGAAACTAATTTAAGGCACCACCTTATGGTAAGAAAACATCTAGGCCTCCCTGGGGGCCTCATGCAGCTGCTTCCCCATAGAGGACATTCAGAGATGTCTATGGAATGAATATATGAATGAAAACAAAGCTGCTAGAATTTGATCTGCTCAGGTTTCTCAAGGTACATCATTTTCCTGATTTTTACTAACAAAACTTGGACTTCCAACGTCTGAGAAATTAATCTTGGGCCTAGGTAAGATAACACTCCCTCACTCTGTCAGTTTCTGTTTTAATTGAACTTTAATGCTGTTTGGATAAACCTAGCACGGTTGTCGCTTTTGTGACGCGTTTGAAGATGAATTACTCAAGCACGCAGTATTAACGTGGAAGGTGGAGGCAGAGAGCAGCATGATCAAGGAGTGAGCCTGGGCTATAAATTGAAGTTTGGCATCAGAAAGGAAGAGCAGTGCTGGAGAATGACAATAAAGGTAATTCCTTTTCAATCATCACTGAGGTTGGGACAGCATGGTAGCTTTACCTCCCTCAAAGCTGTCTTGAAACCTTTGCTGGGCACTCTTTTCTCAGGATTGCCAATTAAGATTTCCCAGACAACTTTCATCTCAGAGGGCACATTAGATTGAGGCTGTTCTCTGCAGGAAGAGTGGAGAGGCAGATTGATAGGGAAGCCCACATCTGGAGAGATGGTGTAGCATGGTGAGCTGCAGTGTTTCATAAATATGTGGTCAGGTGCCTGGCAGTTCTCTATGAGAGTGTTTAAATGATGCATTGCCATGCTTCCATTAATAATAATTAAAATGTAAGCCACATCCTGCATCATTGAGATGACCACCCATGGTGGACACTGTGGTTTTCCTATCCCACATACTATGTTCCATTCATCCTTTTTCAAAGCCTCATCTTTTTTTCAGGCATTCCCACATCTTACACAGCCCATTTCAAAGGACAGATTCTGGTTTCTTTATGCAAATCCTTGCAAATAATTGTTTCAGAAACACAGATTTAAGTCAACAAGACTTCCCTGGTGACTATTAAAGGTGTGGGGTAGATGTAAGATTGCTGGGATGACATTTTGTTTTGTGGTAAAGGAAGAAATGTCTTTTTCTCTCTCACAGAATATAAAAATGATAAACCAGTTTACCTGGTTGTCTCTAGTGATGATGCAGGAAACTGTTTTGTGACCACGATGGAAGCTAATGTGAGTCCACACATACAGAAAAGCAGAGTCCTCAGAGTCTCAGAGAATGGAGACAGACCCCTGATTTTACTTACTGTGGGTCCTGTCTACCTCTGTCTTAATGACCTGTGAGATAATAAATTTCCTTATTGTTTAAATGTATTGTGCTAAGGTTTCCTGTTACTTATAGGTGAAAACATATTATTTGGGACTTATCCTTATCACCAAGTACCGTCTTTGCTTGTGGTTTATACTTTCATTGGCACCAGGTAATCACCGGCACCAAGTAAAGGCAAAATTTACCTTTAAAGATGTAGGTAAGCAGATCAGGCAGCCAGTAGATTGACACTTTCAATGTCAAATTGACTACAATGACTTCTGGTTAGAGTTATCTATTTGACCACATGAGCTTATTCCTTCTCTTTGCTAATACCCCAATACAGTGTCAATAAAGGAATGAAAAAAAAGTCTAAATACTCAATGATAATAAAATGGGAAGAGGGTCATCATAAAAAAGATTTCATCAAATTTCTGGAAGATGGGTAGAATACAGAAGATTGAAAACTGGTGATGCAGAATTGAGGAGCCATAACTTGCAGTGTGAGAAGAAGGAGGTTCAAATGAAGCCAGCATGCCCTTCCATGCATTTAAGGGCCTCGGCACTATGAAATACCAGGGACAGGAGATGGCAGGATTGCAATGTGGGGCAGAAGGCACGTAATTAATCAAAAGCCTACAGATGAAACAGTCAAACCCACTCTACCCTGGAGAGCATAATGCTTAGAAGCTAGGCTTCTATTCCAACCCTTTGAAAGAAGCTGTATCTTTTCCAGAGACACTTGCAGGCTCCAGGGGAATACTCTTCATATTCTATTATTTAGGGGCTGTCTTAGTTCAGGCAATTATAACAAAATACTATAAACTGGGCAGTTTATAAACAGAATTTCTCACTGTTCTGGAGGCTGAGAAGTCCAAGATCAAGACACCCACAGATCTGGGGTCTGGTGAGGACCCACTTCCTGGTTTGTAGATGGTACCTTCTGGCTATGCCCTCATGTGGCGGAAGGGAGAAGAGAGCTCTCTGGGGCTTCATTTATAAAGGTGCTAATCTTATTCTAATCACCTCCCAACAGCTGTGCCTCCCACTACCATCACAATGGTGTATGTTAGGTCTGAACAGGAATTCTGGAGGGACACAAACATTCAGACTCTAGCGGGAGTTCAGGAGGTAATGGTCCATGTGCATCCTCAAACTGGTCTCAGAGCAAATGGGCAAAACTGGCAAGGTCTGCCTGTGCTACAGGGCTCCCATCGGATTCAACTGCTTTGTTCCTGAGCATGAACAAAGTTCTCCAAATGGGGAACCTCCAACGTGGAAGAGAGACATCAAAACAGACACAAAAACCATTCTGTGGGAGACAGATATCATGCAAGGAATAGGCAGAAACTTGAAAGAAATTCTAATATGTATTATCATAGAGATTTGAAAGGATGTTACAATATTAAAAAAAGCATAGGACACAGTGAAAATGGAATAATCACATACTGGGGAATACTCCTAGATGGTAACAATGTGTTCGTCAGAATAGGGAATAATTTAATGGGAAGGTTGGAAGATTAGGCCTAGAAAATCTCTTGGAAGGAGAGTAAGGAAACAAAGAGGTGGAGGATAGGAGAAAGAACCCCAGTGGACCAATGCAGGAGCACCGACATCTGACCAAGAAACAGGTGACAGGGGTAGGGATCAAAGACATAATGGGGAAGTTTTTCCAGAACTGAAGGACCTAGTATTCAGATTGAAAAGGCACACCTAGTGCCTAGCACAACAAATACAAAAACCCAAACATGACCACAAAATATCAGAACATCAAGGACAAAAAGTAAATCCTAAAAACAACAAAAAAAAAAAAAAAAAAAAAAGAAAGGAGAAAAATCCAAAATGAAAACTAAAAGTCAGCATCAGACTATTCATATGCAATTCTAGATGTTAGCAGCCTTTGACTTTAGGAGAGAAAATCACAACAATTAAGGATTCTATACATAGCTAAAGTATCAATAAATAGGATGGCAGAATAAAGACATTATTAGATACATAAGGCCCAGGAGGGACTCTCTACGGAAACAGGAGGATCCAACAGAATGTTAAATTTGTGCAAGAGGTTGAACAAAATAAAAAATATGTCCAAAGTAATTAGTTCCAAAAAAATTGAACTCCAGGCAAAAAGTCATACGGGAAAGAACATTTCATCAGAGAGAGCAATAGCTGTGTAGCGAACCACAGTTACACAGTCATAATAATGAAATCACTATTGATTCTCAATTTTTAGAATCATTGTACTGATAAAGCTTAGAAGATTTAATTAACATTATAGAGAAAAATGTAAATATTATAAATTTGACATTGCAAAAGTAAAAATTCAGAAGAAGTTGGGAAGTGGAAACAGGGATAACACTGAAAGAGGTACTTGCATTGTCATGTTAGAAAGTAGGGGGCAAAAAACACACTGTTTTGATGGAAGAACAAAGGAAGGCTTATTATATTTGAAATTAAACAGAATGACACAGTTTTACATCTTCCGGCTCTCGTATTCATTTCGAATTGTGTTGACAGGAATAAAAACAAAGAGTCTCTTTTGCAATTGAAAGATATTTTCATAAAGGAAGACATTAGCTTCTTAAGTTATTATTAAATCAAGATTTTGATTTGATGTAATGAAAACAACATGACTTCAATTGTCACAGCCTCATATAGCTATAAGAGAGATGGCCATGAAAAAAAGGATGCTTTTGAATCAAGTGAAGGTCAAATAACATCCAAGTGAGCTGTAAAAAATAGTTTTTGCAATAGTTCCCATTAAAAATTGGAGGGACCTTACTAAAATGAAAAGAACCTTGTCTATTGTGATTTTTATCATATTCACTTAATGGGTGTTGTTTTACCATGACATTAAACATATTACTATCATATTAAATCAATGTTAAAACCTTTAATTTGATTAATGATAAATGATAGTTTTGTGGTTCTGCTTACTTTTAATTTGCAATTTTTTTTACTTGTATGGTAGCTAAATGCATTTTAACTTTCTATGGAGACAGTTCTATGGAGAACTAAGGAGAGACACACGTGGACATGGCATTGGCTGCTCATTTTCTCTCTACCATCCCCATTGCTAATCTAGCAGTGAGGTGGCTCAGCAGGTTGGAGTTAGCTCGGTGGTAGAACAAACTCTGACCAGAGCTGAGCTACCTCGTCCCAACAAGGTCACTGCTCTAACCAAAAGCTCTGTTGTTATGTACTTGCCTAGATCCTTACTACTCAGTGTTACCTGGGTTCTGTGGGCCTGCACCATTAGTACCCCCTGGAGGATTTTAAGAAATGTAGAATCTTGGGCCTCACCCCAGACTTAGTCAGAATCTGTGCCCTTAACAAGATCCCCAGTGGTTTCTCTTGCATGCTTGTTAAACTCTGGGAGGGACAGACCCTCCTCTTTCTCTACAACCACGGACCACGTGAAGGAACAGCATCTATCTCTTTAGAGTCCTCATCCATGGTACTTCCAGCCCAGCTCAGCCCAGACTAAGCATTCCTTCTCTGTGGATCGTGTGGGCTCTGACACTTCTCTACTTGTGTTTCTTAACAAACTCTCTGTCAGCACTGCAAACATACCTCAGCTTGCCTGAATCCTGGGAGTGACTGAGCTTAATGTTCATACAAGGTCCATTTATACTTGCAATGACTAGTTCTACTGGGTCTGGAAAAGAGAAGCCATGGGAGGACAGGAACATGATCTCTTAGCCCTGAACCCCCTTTCCCCAACATTTAGTGGATGTTGGTTGTTTTCCTCTTCCCAGGTTCCTTATCTGTAAATCAGAATAGTAATCACACTCTTCTCATCAAGTTGTAAGACTTACATATAATAATCTGTAGGAAGCACTCAGCACAGAGTAACATCTCAATAAATGTGCTTATAATTATTGTCTATTATCAAAGAGTCCCGGGTGAGAACATTCAGCAGGAAAAGGCTTGGATGCTAATGGTCTCCAGCCCCAGCTGTCATCAGCTTCATTTCCCTCATCAATAGCTCATTACTTGATTGTCAAGACACAGACGCTATAAGCTACACACCATCGCACCGAATAATAACAATTATTGTAGGTCTCATGTGTAAGGCATTACAGAACTGATATCTCTTTAATCCTGAGAGGGGTCTGTCTGCTGGAGATGGTGGTGGTGAGGAACAAAATTGTGTCAGTGGGAAGACAGTCCCTCTTATCTTCATATGGTTTGTCTCATGAGCACCTGAGCCATCCTGCCCTATGTCTCACTGTTTTACAAAGCCAAAACAGCTCTTTTCCTTTCGTTTTTCTTTTATCCATTTCTTAGTACTCTGCATTCGCCTTATAGACTCAGGCACGTGTCCAACACACTTCTGGAAGGCCCTCTCTAGCAACACTGCAAACATAACTTATTTTGCCTGAATCCTGGGAGCGACTGGGCTTAATGTCTATACAAGATCCATTTATACTTGTGATGACTGCTTCTACTGAGTTTGGAAAAGAGAAGACATGGGAGGATAGGAAAAGGATCTCTTAATCCTGAAAGACCTTAATGTAAAAGAGAGGTTCAAAATACTCTGTGTGGCTTAGGAAGGCATTCCCAGGACAAATGAATAGGAAAACAATGGCAAGAAGGGAAACCACCACGATGACCTTTTCACTCTGTGATAGGGACAGTATGCTGACCGATGTCATCCCATTTAATTCCCCAACAAGTATTTGCTTAACAGATGAGAAAACCATGGCTTACACAGGCTGAATGATCAAGCTGGGATCTAAAATTATATATATATATATGTTTTACTTCAAAATTCACATCCTTTCTACCACATTTATGTGGCTCTTATTATGGAGCCAGATGCTGGGCAGTAGTGAATTCCCCGTCAGGGAAAGCATTCAAGCAGAGGCTGGAGGCTGGAAAGTCTGGAATGAGGTCAAGGGCACATGAGGATTGGCGTCTGGGGTCATTCCTCAAGCAACACCATGAAGCAAGTGGACTAGGAGAAATCAGGAAAGAGAATAAGGATGAACCAAAATATAGGGCTCTATCCAGAAGCACAGCAAGCTGATATCACACATTGTAGAACAGGTAAAGGAAGATCCAAAGATGAAAACGGACAGTCCCTGGGCTGAAAGCTTCCCACAAACATGTTTTGTTCATTCCTCAAAGCATTAATTATTTTTAGTTAATTGCCAACATCTAAAAACTGGTAGATTTCACTTCCAAATCCAGATTTCAAAATCTGTCTTGACAAACAGTAAGATCTGGCAATGGTGCACAAGCATTTCTGCCTGGAATAGCTGGACGGTGGCTGGGTGTGCGCGCAGGGCACGTGGGCTCTGGTTTGTAGGCTCCCAACACCTTGTATGGCCTTACATCCAGCTGTCTTTCCTTGTTTGCATTAGCTGCCTGGACTCTGAAAATAACTACAACAGTTTCTGTTTTCTGCTGCCGTGTAGGAGTTCGGCTTAGAAGGAGACAGGCTGCGTTTGTGGCGCATCTCACATTCCCCACAGGCTTGACAGGAGGCTACAATACACAGTCTGAAAGACAAGGTGTTAGGATGTTTGCCCGGATGAAAAGCCGTAACTAAGAAGAATATACGAGCATGTTCCAAATAGTGGGCCATGCAAATCTTGGAGGCATAGAACAGTGGGTTAGTTCATACAAGGAAGAAACCAAGATAGGCCAGAACTAGGGTCACTAGTTCCTGACAATTTCATCAATATCCTGGTGAGAAGATGTGGAGAGTGATCATTAAAATTGTACTTTAGATATTACTTATTTGGGGGGTCATCAAGAGAGAAAAGAGAAAAATGCAAACTGCATAAAATGTATTCTATAGCATAAGTCCAGTTATTTCCAACTAGTTGTTTTTGTAAAACTCTGATATAAACAACAACAACAAAACACCCCAGGTTTTGATAAGATGAGGTACCCAAGCCAAACTGGTGTCCATAGTGACAGACGGGGATGTGGCTCCAATATCAGTGGAGATTCTTTGCTTACAAGAAATAAAAACTGACACCAGCAAACAAAAACAAAGGAACGGTTTATTGGACGTATATTGAGTACTTATGGAATTGATGGGAAGGCTGGAAAATGGGACATCAATAAGGCGGAAGCACCCAGGAGTCCCTGTGGACAGAAATGCAAGCAATTCTAGGGGTCTAAGAATCTGGGAGCCCTATGTCTCATAATGGTGCCAAGCTGGAATAGAGAGTCCAGTCATTTTCAGCTATTGTGCTATTCTAATTCCAGAGAGGGAACTTTCCAATTAGCCTAGCCTAAACCAAGGGAAACTGGATTGCACATTAGCATGTAAGCTCCATAAAGGCAGAAGTGAGAAGAAACTGATTATTAATTATAAATCTGTGTTTTCAACACCAAGGTCAGTGTCTGAAACAAAGCAGGTGCTCAATAAATATTTGGGAAATGAACCAATGAAGGAATGACGAAATGATTCCACTCTTTGACTAGGGTAAGATAGAGCATCCAGAAAAATAGTCTCACAAACCCAAAGCCAAAAGGGAAGAGATAATTTTCTACGAGGAAATCAGGGCAGTTTATCAAAAGAGTATTGAATGGGTGCTGGGCAGTGAATAGAGCGAATTATATAGAGAGGTGCTTTTGATTTCCCAGTGAGGTTTCGGTAACAAACATGGAAAACTTCAAATCTCTCTGAGTCTTTCACATTTTACATAGTCACAAGGAATCGGAGTCAAACTGCATCTAAATCCAACCTCGTTTTCTTCCACACATAGTGGAAGCCATATTTGGGGTGCTGGTGACTATTAATCTAAGGACTCATATCTCCCCGTTTCTGTTCTGATGGGGAAGGTCATGTGCTGGTGCCAGCCCTGCCCTGTGTGTGTTCCCTGAGAGGCAGGCACATTTCCTCCAAGAACATGCCATATGTACAAGAGGCTGTTCCAAGGAGAAGCAAATTTGCACATCCCACTCAAAGGGGGAATGGCAAGGATGGGTGTGAGGAGCCCCCGGATTTTCTGCTCTTCCTCTGAGGTGCTTTAGGAAGGAGCACATGACTCATTTCGAAGGATCAAGGAAAGAACACCACCTGGAAAATGGGAAATGGTCATGAAGGCTCTAACCAGGAAGCAGCTTTAGTGTTGATAACGGAGTAATGCAGCTTTCTTAAGTTGATCTAAATGCTTGCTGCTTTTATGGTCCAAGCCATTCATTTTGCCAGTTGGTTTTGTGCACCATGACTCTTAACTATCATGTCTTGCGAGGTCCTCAAAGTGCTTAATGTATGAGTCTCATACCCTCAGTTGGAGCACAGTCTGGAAGAGGCCTTTGGAACATTCCTTTCAACAAAAGCAGGTCTACCTTTCTACTCTGTTTTAGCTGAAAGTTGGAGACCTTTGTAGTATTTCTATTACTTGACTTTGGAAGCATCAATGCTGAGTGTTGGGGTGAACCTGTTTGGAGAATAAAGGGGAACCAAGTGTCAGTGGCCTGTATATACCCAGAGCAGAGAGGTCTGAAGGCCCTTGGACCTAATCCAACTATACACATATTTTTTTCATTCTGCATAGGATTAACTTTTTAAAATGTTATTTTTGAATTCTTCAAAATTGGAAGGCTTTACATACAAATCTGGATTTCTAATTTGTCTTGAAGCTGTGTAAAATCTTGTGATACTAGTCCTGCTTTCCCAGGCCTAGGAAAGCAGAGTGGAGTTGAGTGGCGGCTGCCCCCTTTGGACGGGGCCTCAGCTGTCCAGGTCAGGTTCCACACTGCTTTGGTCACAGCATAAAGTGCACATGTGTAGGGGCTGCTCGTTAGTATGAGTTTGCAGTCCTGGATCTACAACTTTATTCCTGATTGGGTATGCCACTAAGTCTTTTCTCTGCCTCTTTGGATATGGCTAAAGACTATTATGGGATGTGCATTGGAAGCAGTTAGTGACTTGGGAGCACACTAAAAAGATGTTGTGTCATGGGGCCAGGTGTCTACATACTTTGGGGAAAGTTAACCATAACCTGAGTTTGTCTCAGAACCTCTTATTATCTGCTTTCAATGAGCAAAGGTTTGGCTTGTAGGTAAGGCCTAGATCACCTCATTATATGATACATCCAATCATAAAAGGCCTTGAATGCCACACTAAGGGTTACAAAGACGACAGGTTTGAAAACACCAAAGCACCCCAAGCTCTGCTGCCCTGGAGCAGCTTTACTGCATATGGTACAGGGGCCATGTTATGCCAGCCCTTGTGTTTGGAGCCAGCCACTCACCACTGAAGCCCAATGGCCGTGTATAGCAACTCACAGCTCCAGGAATCAACCATCCACAGAGAGACCTTCATTCTTTTTTAAAAAAACTTTGTACTTTCAACACTTCTGACCCAGAGTCTTCTCTTTTGTGAACCTATGTCACAGATACTGGCATATGTACACCATGACACATGCATGATCTGTTTGTGACAATAATTTTAATAACTTATGACTGAAACAAAATAAGGGCCTATTGATAGGGAAGTTGAATTAATAATGGTACATCCACACAACTGAATTCTGTGCTGCTATCAAGGACTAAGATGTCTATGGGCTTATATGGAATGATCTTCAAAGTATATTTTAAGTAAAAATTGCAAGGTGTGGATTAGTGTTTTTACTGTGTCTCCCTGCATTTAAAAATGTGCAGACACTCTCTTATTTCTGTATAAGGTGTAATATTTTTAGGAGATACACAACGAGTGCTGGGGAGAGAGTCTGGGTTAGGCGGGTTGATGCACTTTTCATTGTCACTCTTAACTATCATGTCTTGTGAGGTGTCTTCTGTATCGTTCGCTTATCAGAATATGTTGCTATATGTTATTTTTTTCAATAACAAAAATCGAGTTGTGTGCATATAATTTAAAGCTTCATTTCTCCTGGAGGCTGCTGTGTTCCTTTTAAGAAAATGCCTACCTCCTATGGTACAGTTTTTAAGAAGGAATCACCAGTCCTGCTTGGCTGGCAGGACAGAGCAGGCTGTACTGAGCCCCTGCTGAGAGCTGGGGCTCTTCCTGTTACTGTGGTTGAGAACAGCAGTCAGGTACTGCATGGGCTATGGTGGAGCTGCTTGGCCAGTGGGCAAGGAGGATACAGGGCCAGATACCCACTCTGTGACCCTCTCGGCATCTCAGCCTGCTGCAACACTTTTTAGCCTTATGCTGTCCCCTCCCACTACCCCACATATCAAATGGACCTGGTGTTATTTGTCCTTTCCACTCTGGGGACATTTCAACACATAAACAGCAGAGATTAAACTCTGTCTTGGAGGACTATGTCTTCTATTGTAGTTCCCAATAAACAGACCACGATGGGTCTCTTACCTCAACACCAAGGAGGTAGATAGAGCAGGGCAGGCTAACTGAGACCCAGTTTGAGCCCCATACAGGCCTGGCAAGGGGGTCATAGGAGATAAAATTGTTCTGAAAGGAAAAGGGGGAAAGGATTCTGGGAAAAGGGAGGCAAAGGTATAAAAAAGCATCTTGGAACCTTATGCATTCATTCTGAGAGCAGTGAAAAGCTCAGAGCAGTGGGAAGAGGACTGGAAAATTCTGAAAGGAGTTTAGACTTTATTTTGCAAAAATTTAGATTCCTAGGAGGTTTTTTTTTTTTAAAATAAGAGCATAATGAACTAATTTTATTTGACCAAAATAATTAGCAGGAGCATAGGATAAGGCTAATAGAACAAATCCCTCCTAGCTAGACCAAGGAGAGAGACAGTTATTATAATGCTTTCTAGCCCAAGGTGAAAACCCTGAAAGAAGGAAATGACAGTCGGGATGCAGGATTGAGGGCAGATCTGAAAGAGATTTGTGAAGTAAAATCAAACAGCTTGGTTAGGAACTAAATGAAGAAGCAGAAGGAATGTCAACAATGACTTAAGAGTGTCTGGCTCAGAGTGAATGGGAACTTAGGTCCAGGAGGTAGAGTACACAGCTGGAAGAGTTGTTTTTGACCTTGAAGTTTTTAATCTTTGTATTTCACCCACAATAAGGGTTGCTTGTGAGTGAATGTCCTCTGATTGCATGCATTTACTTGGCCAAATATTTATTAAGTCCTCATGCTGGGCCTGTTACAAGGGATTGAGTGATTTATAGAGGTGAAGTTCATCTTCAGAGTGGCATATTTTAGATCTCTCTCCCTCTCCCCCAACAGAATCAGCAACGGTGCTTTCTCCTTTTTAAAGAACAATGAGAGCATCACCAAAAATTAAAAACAAGTAACACTATTGTCCTTTGACAATCAATTGCAAGTCCTGCCACTTCAGTAATTTTCCCTGCACACCAGCACGATGTCCTTTCTGCATAACTGGCAATGACTTGGGGGTTACTCAGTAAGGAGACAGTAAGGAGATGACTAAATTATGAACAAAATCATTAATCAAAGGCTGCGTGAGACTAGCAAGTACCATAGTTGCTGAGTGTGAAAATACTTTCATTTTGTTGTGAGCAGCTCAGACCCAAGGGGAACTGGTAGATTTCTGGAATTGCCTGGAGGGATGAAGTGAGACAGTAGAGGATCAATACCTACTGGCAGTCTGGCTTTTCTTGCCACCAGGAAGCCAGCCCAGTGACACCCTGGCTAGGTTTCTTGGCCCTGTTGGGATGCAGTTGTCCCGCTGTCTTACGGAGGGCAATTCCTCCTCTTGACAGTTTCCTGGAATCTGCTGGGCTCAGAGGCTGCTTTCCTTTGCCTAAAGCAGGATTTAACAAGCTGGGGAGGTTTTCAGCTCTGCTGCTTTTTCTGCAACTCTTTTCTTGTTCTGGTGCCAGCAGGCCCTTGTCCTTCTAGGATTCCAGGCTGTGGCTTCTCTGAAGGCTGATGTAATGGTTCTAAGCCTCAGAATAGAAGACCCACTTTTTGATATCATCTCTCTGTTGTCAGCCTGCATGTTCACCACACTGACTCTTCTTTCCCCTCTTATCAGCCCTTCTCAATGTCCTACCAGCACCTTTAAATGTCTTGCCCCATGAGGACTTCTCCTTGGTCCTCCTTTGATCTCTGACTGCTCTCTCTCTGTTTAGGCTACCCCATTAAATTGCATGGTTTCAGCTAATGAATCTATATAAAAAGACTCCAAAGCACTCATTTCCAGACTCAGCTTCTTGCCTGAATTCTGGTCCAGCATTCACTCATTTATTCACTGATTCATTCAGGAAACATTTATTGATCATCTACACTATGCCAGACCCTACCCTAAGCACCGGGCATAGGAACAAGACAGACACGGTCCCTGACCCTCACAGAACTCCCATTCTAGTTCCTGCAGCTAGCTATCCACGAATGAATCTCAAACCTGTCCCGGTCTGGATTCATTATCTGTGCCATCCAACCTGTCCCCTCTGCCTGGCAGACTTCTGTTTAAGGGTGTCAGTCTCTGGGGCCGGCGAGATACACACACATGTAGTTTGGTCTCATCCCTAGAATTCACTCCCCACTGTGTCCCCATCACCAAGGCTCGTGCCATTTATGCTTCCGGATCTCCTTAAAGATGGTAATGAGCCCCATATTTTATTCTGGATGCAAAAAAATGATCCTCTGTGTTTTAAGATTTTTTTTTTTTTTAAAAAGATCAGGGTCTTTGAAAAAGAAATACAACTCTGGCTGCTTATTCATTCACATATTCCTGTGGGCACTTGAGTTTATGATCACTAGATCAGATCAACAGAACAAAAAGATCCCTTCTCACCTATCCAAAAGCCCAGATCAACAAACAACAAAAACCTCAGCTGTGAAAACACAGAAACTGAGGGGAGGAAAGAGGAGGAAGTTGTGGATTATATTCTAGATGCAATTTCCAATCTCCCCTATGTAGTAACAAACAAACAACTCGTAACAGAAATTGCCAGCCGTTAAATGTTCTAGGTGTTATTTGAATTTAAGTAAAATGACTCCTTGGGCAGCTACCTGGCGGCCAACAGCTTTTACAACATGTTTTCTGATATAAACTGTTCTACAAAGAGCTTGTATCTTTTTACTACCAAGCATTACATTCTGAACAGAAACTTAATAAGATTTTCAGCAGAGATTTTAAGAGGTTCCATCATAGAACTTAACAACAACTGTGATCTATTATTTTTAGTGCAAGAGTAAAGACCTAAGAAAAATAACATTTTCAATTTGACTTTATGGCCCCCCAAGTTGTGTTCCAGTTAAATGAAAGTTAAAAATTGGTACTGGGACAAATGCAAAGACTTGGGTTTGAAATCCAGTATTACTTATGAGCTATTGCACTCCGGGCAAGTTGATTAATAAATTTGTGTCTCAGTTTTCTCTTCTATTAAAAAAAGTAATCCTACTTGGTAGAATTGATGCAGCAAAGATTTGTGGTTTATAGTAGGATGCCCCAAATGCTTTAAGTTATATGTAACTCAACTTAAGAAAAAAATGAAAACTTCTTGGCTTGCCTAACAGAACAGTTTAGGATAAAGTGGTTTCAGGGTAAAGCGGCTTCAGGCATAGCTGGATCCAGGGGCTCAAACAATGTCATCAAGATTTAGTCTCCCCCTATCTTTAGGCTCTGCTTTCTTCTGTTTGGCTTCATTCTTCACTGAGACCAGTAGACTAGCTGGCTATTTTCTAGAGCAAGCAGAACAGAGAACTCTGATAGAACATAGGCTGAAATGCAGAAAGCCTGGATGAGTCCCCATAGGGCAGGGGGAAATCTGGTTTAGGCATGATAGTCCATATGGGGTGTCCTAGTGGGAGTAGCATTTAGCGCCAGCATAAAGACACAAGCCATTTCATCCTCATTGGAGCCACGCAGAATAGGCAGGTCCAAGATTATAATTTCCCTTTGACAGATAAGGGAACTAAGGCTCTGTATGAATTTTCTATTGCTGCTGTAACAAATTACCATAAACTTAGTGGCTTAAAATAATACAGGTTTATTATCCTGCAGTTCTAGAGGTCAGAAGTCCAACAGGAATCTTACTGGGCTAAAATCGAGGCGTCACCAGGCCTGTGTTCCTTTTGAAGGCGCTGGAGGACAATCTGTTTCTTCGCCATTTCCAGCATCTAAAGGTCATTTGCATTCCTTGGCTTGTGGCCCCTTCCATCAAAGCCAGCAGCATAGCATCTTCAGATCTCTCCCGACTCTTATCCCCCTGCCTCTCTCTTTCCTTTAAAAGGACAGTTGTGATTATATTGGGTTCTCCCAGATAATCCAGAACAATTTCCCCATCTCACATTTGCAAAGCTCCTTTTGCCATGTAAGGCAATATATTCACAGGCTCTGAGGATTAGAACATGGACATCTTAGTGGGGGCCCATTATTCAGCCAACCACAGGATTATAAAGGTGGAAGCCCCTTGGTCATTCCCACAGAGTGTCTATGTGATCTTAGGCTGAACCTCTGTGTCTTTATCTATAAAATGGGAATATTGTTTTAAAGCTTAAATGAGACAATGTCTTAAAGTGTCTCACATAATGTCTGCCAGAGAGCAGAAAATGAGTGATGCTAGACATTCCCGGTATTTTTAACAGCCTTGAACTTTCTCATCTTGAACATTTGGCTCAGGAAAAACTGGGAAAGAGCCAGCGGCATATTGGGGTGGAAAGAGCTTTAGGCTTTGAGTCAGCCATGTGACCTTAAAGAACTTGAACTTAGAAGTTTCAGTTTTTTAATGCATAAATGAAGGTGGGAGGGCCTTTCCTCATGGAAAGAAGCAGAAAATGTCTACCCCAGGTTGGACCCTCAATAAATATAAACTCCTTCTCCCCCTGCCTTCCTTTCATCCACCTTCCAATTGATTTCCTGCACTTTTTTCTTTTCTCCTTTCCTCCCTTCCTTCCCTCCTTCCTTCTTTTCTTTTTTTCATTTATTTCTTTATTTCTTTCTTCCCTTTCCCTCTTTCCTTCCTGCTCTCCTTTCCTTGCTCTCTCTCCCTCCACTGCCTACACATGAGATCCCCACTTAAGAGCAAATGACTGATTTCAGGGACTCCTGGTATCTGCTCTTGGTCTCCCCTCTTATATGTCACAGCAGCCAGTACTTTCCACTCATCAGTTTCTTCGTTGTGCAATCTAAATGCTAATGATCCTCCCTTAACCTTCCCTCTTACCCTCCTCTACTAACACCAGTCAACACACCTGAGAATAACCATACAGATGCAAACAGGATCTCCTCTCCCCAGCCCCATCCCTTGTCCCAGGACATGGTCTCAAAACTGTGCCGTCTTTGGGAACTTCTAATGGTCGAGAAAGGGGTGGGGGGGCAAGTCCTTTGCAAGAAGCCCCCGAGTTTCTTCCTCCCTGGCAGGGCCCTATCTATCCAGCTGACCGATGCCCATTGCTGATGCCCTCATTCCCTTTCATGCACTGGTGGTTTTCAGTCTGATATTGAAAGTGCAATATGCTTGCCAGTAATGATGTCTTATTGGAGTGTAAAGATTTTCCCATTTCACTGCTTTATCCTGAATTTAAAGTATTTTGAAATTCACTTACATCGGAAAGGACTAGCGGCTGAAGTTTTGCTGTAAATAAACTAGTGCCTTTTAAAGTGTTATCTATGAAATGGGAGATGGGATAGGTTACTGCTTTTGTGCCTTATGCACCGGCCAGGCAGAATCAGTCACAGAGCTTTTCCATCGTGAGGGCCTGGCAGCCTCTTTTCTTCCTAATGTTGGTCATGGAGTGAGGATGCTCTGACTTTGTCTTTTGAATCTATTAGATTGAAGTTTGTTGAAGGCGTTGAGCTGGAAGATCACTTAGCTCCTGAGTCCCTGCTTGGAAAACCTGAAAATCTTAAAGCTAATGCAGAACCTAACATAGAAGGGATTCAAGCCTGAGGATGGCTATTATTATTATTATTAGTGAATATTTATCGAGTGGCTTCTGTGTACTAAGCACTCTGCCATGTGCTTTTCATGAATTATCTTAATTAAACCTCTTAACAACCCTATGAGATTGTTGCAAGTCCACCCAAACAGATACAGCTGATGTTTATGGAGTCTTCTTGCCATCCAGCATGAAAGCCATTGCCAAAGATATTCATGGAAAAGAAATGAGAAAAACTCATGTAGGTTGCACTAGGTGCTTAGATTTACTGATGTATTACAGTGGCCCATTCATGACCAGAGTGCACAGAAGGATGCCTGAGATTCCCTGGACTCATAGGCAGTGTTCTATACAGGCACTGTGGTCAAGGGCACAAACACTGGGGTGAATCCTGGCTCAGCTGCTTTCCAGCAGTGTGACGTTGGTCCAGTCATTTAATCTCTCTGGGCCTCAATTCCCGCATCTGTAAAATGTGACTAACAGTGATACCCAGCTGATAGGGTTGTGTGAAGATTACATGAGTTCTTGTATGTGAAGCACTTAGAACAGTGCCTGACACATGGTAAACGTTATATAAATACTCATCAACTAAAGCCCTTAAAAAAACTGCTTCAGCTTCCCTGTGATGATGTTGTGAGCTGTACCCTCCCCAGTCTGGGTCAGTGGCATGTCCTGGATGAGAAGTTTAAACACTAAGTAAAAAAAAAAAAAAATTCTAGTTCTATAAGCTTCTAGATTGTTTTTCAAATGTCTTTAGGTTCCCACTCTACCTTTAAATGACCCAAATTGGAAATTACAGACAATGCCTTATGAGCATGGTTTATGTTAGAAGGTAGACATTCTAGTCAGTGACTCCACACACAAAGACTTTTTGACCTACGTTGAAATACTGGTGATTGAATATACATGTTCTGGTCAAGCTAAAATAGAATGTTTTAAGGCAGATGAATTTTTAAAAAGATTTTTACTGACTTTTTCAATTAATCTATTATTGGTCCCAATTATGTCAAATAGGAGTATCCTACTATAATAACTATTATAATAATAAAAATAACAGGTAAATCATATTGCATGCTTATTATATGCCAGGCATAGTTGTAAATATATTATGCTTTCACTCATTTAGTACAGTAACCCTATGACTAAGTAGTATAATGTCCACCATTTTACTACTAACAAAAGGGCAGTAGAACAGTGCAGTGGGAGGGACCGACCTCACCTGGGAACACGGGTGGACCCAGTTGGAGTTTGAAGACTTCTAGGCAGTGTGGTATCAGGAATCCTGCTCCCTGGGGTTTATGGGTTGAAGGGTTCTTTCACTTGACCCTGGAACAAGCCAGAAAATGACCTGATTGAAATGGGTATCTTGTATTCCCGAAAATGTTGGAAAAAATAAGACACTTACCAACTACTGTCATCAGCAACTCTTGCTTTCGTGAAGATTAGAGCAAAGTTGGGAATGACTAAAGAATCACTTGTCATTGATTTTACCAATTTTATTAGCGATGTAAATTCTGTGAACCTGATCATGGCTGTGTATGTTGCTGAGCTGGGAAGTTCACTTGCTTAAGGAGAGGGAAGAGCCTTGGCTGCAGAACAAACTACCTGGGTTTGAATTCTGAATTCTGAATTCTAACTCTGTCATGTGAATTAAGGTGAACTTAATTCACCTCTTTGTATTAATACCTCAGTTTGCTCATTCATAAATGGGGAAAGTAATAGTACTTATCTTCTAGGTTTTTAGAAAGATTAAATGAGTTACTATATAAAAGTATTCAAGCAGTGCCAGGCAAATGATAAGTGCTACATAAGCACTAGCTGTCAGCATTCAATGATTCATTCATTCACTGACTCACTTTGCGACAAACTTAAAAGGAAATTTAATGAGCAGCACTGTGCATCTACCACAACTTTACATTTAGAGGTTTTACGCTAGATATTTGACCAGATATTACTCTGTATGTGAACTATATTCCAAAGGTCTTCCAAAGGTGACCTTTACTGAAGCAAATTTTTGACATACATAGTGACCCAAGGTGTCAGAGGCAATAGGAATATTAAATGTTTATAAACACACTTTTTCTTATATTACCTGAAAAAATGGAAAATTTCTGAAAACTCAAAAAGAAAATTAAAAAATCATAATTTACCATCTATGCATAGCAAATATTTACATTTTAACGTCTTTTCTTCGGGGCTTTTTTTTTAATGCATAGTTTTTTAAAAAAACATAATTATCTCCATTCTCTACATGTAATTTTTGTCATTTTTCCCAATTACTATTACATCGTAAGCATTTTCTACATTATACAATCTTCGTGAACATTGCATTTTATGACTCCATAATGTTCCATGCAAGGATTATGGCATGGATTATTTAACCAAACATTTAAATTTAAAAATTTTTATCTTACTGTTACTTATGCTGTTGTAATGTTGATCTTATTGCATAAACTCACCCTTCCCCCATTCCAGCCCACTATGGAAAATTTTGGGTTATTTGTTAAGCTATACACTTCAATGTGTAATTACTGTTCAAAGAGTGTGACCATTTTAAGGCATTCTTAAAATTATTCTTTTAAGAAGCCTACACCAATTTACACTGATCTGCAATGTAAGAAAATAACCATTTGCTACACTTTTGTTAATATGCCTATTATCATTTTAAAAGACTAGCTAATTTGAAAGGCATGAAATGTTGTTTTTACTTGCATGGCTTTGATAAGGAGTGATATTGAAAAAATTGTCCATGTTTGTTAAACAGTAACATTTCTTCTTCCGGGAAATATCCCTGGTGTCCGTTCTTTACTCATCTGTTGGCTTATCTGTTTTTCTTAAAGATTCGTATTAACTGAAATATTAATCTATAAACACATGGTTCTTTTTTGTTATAATTACTTCAAACATGTTTCCTTGTTTGTTGTTTTCCTTTTAAGTTTGATAAAGCTTTTTATGTACAGAAGATTTTAATTTTTTATAAACACATCTGCCCATCTTTTCCTGTGTGATTTTTTAATCTCTTCTAAATCTAGGCACTCCTCTCTCCAGAAACTTGGATAAATATTCATTTCTATTTTCTTATAGGTTGTTTGTGCTTTGATTGAAAAAAAACCTCTTTGATCTATGTGGAGTAAGTTTTAGTGCATAACATTGAAAGGAGTTCTCACACAGTTAACCAGTCATCCCAGTATAATTTATTCTATAATCCTATTTTTTTCTTATCATATATTAAATTTTCACATGTAATGAGGTATAACATAAACTATCTGTTATGTTTAGTTGAACCAATGTCCCATCCTGTTTAAAGCACTGTATTTTCAAAGTCTGTTTAAATATCTGTTCATGCTAGTCCTTGGGTGGTTCAAATTTAAAGAAAGCCAACTGTTTGGAAGGAGATACTCTTCATTTTACTTACATTTTCTGCTTGACTCGTAGTAAGAAACCGTTCAAAGAGATCAGCAAAAGACAAAGAATGAAGCCAATCCCAGTGAGCCTCATGCCCTTCTAATCTGATCTCTGACTCTCGAAGATGATTTGTGTCCAGCTTTTCCTCTGCAGGCCACCCTGAATTATACTTTTGCTACTCCAAATTCAGACCCGGAGCTTCGTAGAAAGGATGCCTTCCTAGAGGTGGGTTTTATTCCTACCCACAGTGTATGCAGTCATTGTACATCCCTGGGTCAACCAGAGGTTGTTCCTTTACTAACTTTACCTCTCCCTGAATTATCTCCTTTTCTCTCCAGTCTGACAAACACCCGGCTCCTGGGGGTACTCACCGATCTGCTTGATTTTTCAGAGGACTTCGTTTCTTCCTGATGTGAGGCAGATGCCCCTTCCAAGGTCAAAGCCTTCTACGCCCATCCTTTGAATACATTCTTATCTACTTCCTTCCAGACCTGAAGATCTTCAGCTTTTTGTTACTTCTAATTTTGCTCATCTCATCTCAGGTCCTTTGCCACACACGATGGGGCTGGAAAGAGCTATATTAGGGAGATATGTAATCCTCGGCAGGGAAGGGGACTAAGGAGGAGCTGTTACAAACGAAAATCCCCAGGTCATGTGAGTGCAAGTTCAGGCGTCCCAGAAGCTAAAGCGTTAGGTAGATAGTGAGGGATTCCGGGTCTCCTAGGGACGAAGGTGGGTGCTGCTGCCCCCATTTTGGTCCTGCCCAACCCTAATTCTCCCTAACTGGGGGAGGAGGGAATATTCTACGAACCTGTCAGTCAGAACTTGGCGCGCCAGCTGCAAACGAATGCACCGGACTCTCTCCCCCACAGGCCGAGCCGCCTGGATACCATAAAGTCCAGACAGTGAACTAGAACGCACATGCGTGGTTAAAGCTCAGGTCATGTGACTCCCAACTGTCCAGTCAAAGTGATTCCACGGTGACCTCTGAACCACGAGGGCGGGCTCTATCCCGGCACTGTAACTTAAGACGCAGCCCACAGCCGAACTGTCTTTTCGCGCCATTTTTTTGGCTCGCTCTTTGCCGCGAGGATGGGTCCGGTCGTCATCTGTGGGGTATGTACCGTGCTCTGTAAACCTATGTCTTGCTCTTGCCCAATAATCCTATCTTTCTCTGCTCTATAAACTTCGTTTTCATGCTTGCCTAACTTCGGCGTGTCTGGTCATTCTTCGGCCAGGAGCGCGCCAAGAACCGACATTTCTGACTAAAACGTGACAAAAGGAGCAATGTTTAAAATACACGTGGCCGGTGACTCTCGGCAGGAGCCTCTTGGCCGACAGGGCGAACAGAGCGCGGGAAATAAGTTCTCCACAGCATCTGCAGGCTAGCTCAGACATGCCGTCCTCTCATCGAGCTGCAGAACGTGCTCTGCTTGGGTTATCGTTTTGAAAAGTTAGCGTTCCAATGCTAAAAGGGCATCCTTTTCAAAATTCTTCAGGACAAATTCCGTGAAAAATCTGAGCAGATCGTATATCTCCATGGGGCAGTGTCGGCAAAGACGCCGTGTGCAGTTAAGTGTCCCGGGAGGGATTCGCCCGTTCGCGTGTTCGTTAGTTTGTTCGTTCGTTGATGTGACAGACACATACTTACCAAGTTCCTGCTCTGTGGCAGGCATCATCCTCGTCCCAGGAACTCGGGATCCGGTGGTAAAATCGGGCCAGTCTCGCGGAGGAGGCATTCTAGCCAAATCAAACGGAGGAAATGGGTAATACACTATTCCTCTTTTTATTTTTTATGTTTATGTTTCAAACGTCTGCATTAACCCTGAGACATGAAATGTGGCAATCAATTCTGCTGGTGGTTTATCAATAATCCCTGGAGATACCTTCCACGCAGGCAGCACTGTTGGTGGCTATGAGGCGAATACGTACTGTGACTCTTTTACAAATGTTTCTGCCCGTCACTGCCTCTTGAGAGGGAATGGCTTCACACCCACTGGGAATCTGTAGCCGAAGTATTTTGCTAATGAAACAACCAAATGACAAATGACTGTCCAGCAGTTTTCCCCACGTGAGACCAGAGTAACTGGAGGCTTCCAAGGCGGTGGCAGAGTCTTTGCTGTAGAGCCACCCAATATGTCAGCTTCTCCGAAAGTAAGAAAGCGTCTTACCTCTTTCCCATAAGGTGCTAAAAAAGGGAGGAAAAAAAGTGAACGTTTGAACAAGGAGGTTTCAAGACTAGTTATAGATACTCTATGGGCTTAACGGAGACTTAGGAAATTCTTAACTATAAGTTACAATCTCTTGACTTCTTATTTAGCCATAGCCTATTATTGGCCTTGTACAGTGTTTGGCACATAATAGGCCCTAAATGAAATTCTTCTTTCGAGTGAGGCACTGAGACAGCTTCTAGAGATATAAGATAACTGCCATTTGCCTTAAGAAAATCCTAATTTATAGTGGAAGACAGTTATGTGAACAGCTAACTCTAACACAGTAATGACTGTTGTTTACTGGGCTTGTACTATATTCCAGGCACCATGCTAAGTGCTTTTAATTCATTCTGTTAATTAAAAGTAAGTCACTAGATCCAGCCTACTCTCAGAGAGGTGAGGGGTTATGTAAGGGCATCATACCAGGAGATAGTGACTGTTAGGGGTCATCTTAGAAGTCTGCCTAGCACAGATATACTTAATAAAATATTTAATATCATTTAGCATGTATGTCAAACAGTAAGTAGGTGAACAGCTCAGCAACACTGAGACTTTTGGGGTAATTTCAGCCTGCAAAACCATCTACTCCATGTGCAGTTGTGAGATTATTCTGTTTCCCAAGTAAACTTGGAAAACCTTGGGGCAACTTGCTTTTTCGTTCAGCTGGGTAGCAGTGTGGCACAGTGTGCTTTCCTTGGCACATAGTAGGTTCAACTCTTACTAGGTATATGGCCCTGAGAAAATTACTTTTCTATTCTATTCCTAGCACTTATTTTCTTGTGTGCAAAATACGCATAAAAATACTTTACTCAGAGCATCACTAAAAGGAATAAATGTGCTCATGTATGCAAAGATTGAAGCACAGTGCCTAGCATTAGTAAATGCTTCATAAATATAAGCTATTATTATTATTATTATCACTATCAGGAGGGTCTGAATATGTCCTGGATTACCTAGAATGCCACAGATTGTATTGATATCTGCTATTCATTGAAATAAACAGTTCATTCATATATTTTATTTTAAGGTATTTGTTATCCCTAATTTACAAATAAAACTAAGCCGTAGGGAAGCTAAAGGATTTATATAACATCATATAACAATTCAGCAACACAGCCAAGATCTCATTGCCCCTTTTTTAGAGACAGGGTCTCACTCTGTTGTCCAGGCTGGAGTGCAGTGGTGTCATCATAGCTCACCATAACCTTGAACTCCTAGGCTTAAGTGATCCTCTGCCTCAGCCTCTTGAGTAGCTAGGACTACAAGCACACAGCACCATGCTTGGCTATTTTTTGTAGAGATGTGGTCTCACTATGTTGCCCAGGCTGGTCCCAAACTCCTGGGCTCAAGCGATCCTCTTGCCTCAGTCTCCTGAAGTCCTGGTATTATAGGCGCGAGCCACTACCCCCAGCTGCCTTTTTCTTCACTGAGCTGCCTTTACTGATTTCATGGGTTGATGTGGCCCAAGACTTCAGCGCCACCAGCCTGATACCAGGTTACGTAAAAGATCTCATTTTTGTTACTTGGGGAGCACTTTTGCCCAAGCAGAGGTTTTCTCCCATCTGAGATTCCCAGGACACCAGGACAACAGAGATGATTTACATTTTTACCATTTCTCCCTCTTTCTTTTTAAATTCTAACATTTCAGACTGAAAAAGCCAGGCTTATCTTAGGAGTTCCACACAACTGTCAGTGAGAGCAGGTGAAAGATTGGAAGGGTGGGTTTGAAGCCAAATTCTCTGGGTGTCTCCCAGCTGGGCCCATGTTCTATCACTTGCAACCTTGGGACTGCCTGTCTGAGCCTGAGGCTGAATTCACCAGAAGGGTGGAGGGCTGGGTGTAAATTCCCCTGCCCCCACTGTCAGCCAGGCTAGGCCTCTGCATGGGGCTAATGCTTTCCATTGAGAAGAGCTATTCTGCTGGGGCCTCCTGAGGGGCATGTGAAAGTGTTTCATTTCTATTCATTCTATTCTTGGGATTCCTCCATTTAATGAGGTCTTTACTTTTGCCTTTAAAGAGTACTCTCACCCCTGTGGAGTCTAGCTGTTAGGAATTTGAATACTGAAGGGAGGTAGGACAGAACCAGCAAAGAGGGACCAGAAGGTCACCCCCTACCACTTGGAAGGAGCTGGCTGTCTCTGGCCAGTCCCACCTCTGCCTTTCCTCACATTCCAGATTCGGTGTCTCAGAGGCCTCCCACTTACTGGTTGTACTTGCCCCAGTTCTGGAGCAGGCTTCTTCAGGGGCACAGAGTGTATTAATAGTCTCCACCCCCTGGGACTGGTGGGGATCAGGATGCATACACATCTCAGAGCCCACACAGCAGCTGGTCCCATGACTGCCAGCTGCTAGTCATATACCAGTCGTTGGACTCAGAGCTCCAGGCAGCCCCTGGATGCTCATATAATCTCAAAGGCAGCACATCTGGGAATAGGGCCCCACCCACTATTCATTCTATTCAAGAGACTGGGCCTTCAGCTTGGTGGGCCACAGCATAGTCCTCCCAGGTATCCTGCTGAATCCCTAAACCCAGCTTTAGCCTCAAGCTCAACCCAGGCCTAACTGTCTAGAGCACTCAGACATGCTGGGATCCTCAGGACATGGGTCAATAGGGAAGAGAAGAAACAAGGATCAGACATGGTGGAAGCCTGAGGCACTACCAGGAAGTCAAACGGCCCCTGCCCGTGGACAAGAGAGCAGCAAACTCAGACTTGGGCTAACCTATCAGGAGCTGTTCAGGAGCTAATGCTTAACACCAGGCAGGTGTTGGCCACGGAGGTCCTGCAGAAAAGTTCTCAAGATGACCTACCATTGTATGGCTGGTTCTTCACTCTGGCTTTACCTAGGGAGCTTTTGAAATTTCAGATGCCTGGTCCCCATACCCAGAGATTGTGACTTAATTGGTCTGCAGTAGCTCCTGAGCATTAACACATTTGAAAACCTCCCCAGGTAATTTTAATGGGTAAGTACTGACAGGAATGAGAACTACTGGCCTAGAGAGAATGGGATTTAGGGCCAACAAGGTTGAGGGGGGCTCTTGCTGTGGCGTGGAACTAGAATATGAGGCAGGAAAAGAAAACACACAAACCTAACCATAGAGGCCAGGCCATCTTACATAAATTTGATGATTTCCTCTAGACCCACCAGTTACAGTCTATTCCAGATCTTCCTGTCCCACCAAATAAGACTGAGGTTCCTAGTGGACCTCCAGAAGAGGGCCCTGGGTGACTTTTTGTTAAGGGACTGGACTAAACTGAGTTTAGGAGTGAAGGATCACACCTGGGTGAGTCAGGGGCTGGCATTTTGGTAACCACTATTGCCAGTAAAGTCACATTTTTAATATTATTATTCTCTGACATAAAACCCTTTCAGAAGCCTCTTTTAAATTGTTACAGTAAGAGGAGGCAATAGACCTGGGATTCAGGGAAGATAAAATGAACCATTTAAAAGTCTACTTTTTTGAGTGAATGGGCCAATAACATTCTTTTTACAAAGTTAACCAGGAAAGGAAACCGTCTGAAAATAAAACCCACACATGATGGTGATGTGCAGAGAGGGGATTGAGCCTGGAATGTGGTGCAGGAGGGAAGCAATGCTAATGGCCAAACAATGATCGATTAGCTTGCAGAATTGAGCAACTGTTGGGTTTGCTACCAACCGTATCTGAGTGAGAGCTCTTCAGGGACACCCGATGGCTGTCAGTCCTCGGAATAAAGCTGTGTGAGGCTGCTGATGCCTTTGGCCAGTTTCAATGAGCAGATGTCGCTTGACTGTAGCTCAGTCTCATTTTCATACAAGCAATCGTGCCCTGCCCCAGGCAACCTGTGAGTGACTTATGGGCCTCTGCTTCCCCAGAATTCACAGAGCCTTGGTTCTAGGTGAGAATGCATGGAGGCTGCAGGGAATGCTTCTAAAACTGTTTTTTGGGGAGGGAATAAATAAACCACTTAATCCTATACTTTTCTCATTGCTAACATGTTGTCCGTGAACAGCCTTTCTTTTTGCTGGGACAGTATAAAGAATCTTATATTATTCATGTAAAATATTTATCCAGTGCCTACTTTGGGTAAAGGACTTTCTTTAGGCACTAGAGATGGAGTAGTGGGCACAACACATGTTTCTTGCCTTCAGAGTGTTTTTATAGCCTAGTGGGAGACAGAAAATAAGGTAGTATGCCAATAAATAAGTAAAATTTCAGAAAAGCATATAAGCTACAAGGAAAACAATACAGTGTGACTTTGGTACCAAGAAGTCAGCACAAGCAACAAAGGAAAAAAATAGATACATTGGACTTTATCAAAACTTATTTCTTGTGTTGCCATAAAAGTGATATAATGGAAAAGACAATTTAAAAAAAAATGCCCAAGGACCTGAATAGGTAGTTCTCCAAAGAAAATATGTAAGTAACCAGTAAGCACATGAAAAGTTTCTCATCATCATTAGCCATCATTCAAATGCAATTCAAACCACAATGAGATACCACTTTACACCCACTAGGATGGCTATAATAAAAAAGACAAGCGTGGGCAAGGATGTGGAGAAGTAGAAGCCCTCATATTCTGCTGTTGAGAATGTAAAATGATGCAGCTTTGGAAAAGAGGATGACAGTTCCCAACATTTAAACAAAGAGTTACCACAGGACCCCGCAGGTCCAGTCCTGGCTATACACCCAAGAGAAAGGAAAACATATGTCTATACAAAAAATTGTATGCAAATATTCATAGCAACCTTATTCATAGTAATCAAATAGTGGACACAACCTAGACATTCATCAACTGATGAATGGATAAATATTAATAAAATGGTATATACATACAATGGAATATTATTTGACAATAAAAAGTAATAAACTGCTGATATATGCTATAAGGTGGGTGAATCCTGAAAACGTATGCCAAGTGAAAGAAACCACTCACAAAAGATCCCATACTGTTTGATTCCATTCATACGAAATGCTTAGAAGAGGCAAAGCTGTAGAGACAGGAAGTAGATTAGTGGTTGACAAGGGATAGGGTGGGGGGAATGGGTTTAGACAGTTTTTTTGGAGGGTGAGGATTTAAAATGTTCTAAAATTGTGGTGGTGATAGTTGTACAACTTTGTGAATATAGTAAAATATCATTGAATTATATACTTTAAATATGTTAATTGTATTTACATGAATTATTGCTCAATAAAGATGTTAGGAGGAGGAGGAAAAGGAAGAGGGATCTCTTCTTCTACCAGCCATAGAAGGATTAAGGATTTGAGAAAGCATTCTGTATAGAGAGAACAGATAATGCAACTTCCCTAGCTTTTCTGGTGAACACTTGTGGTATAATAAAAAGAACCATAGATTAGAAAGCCAGGCATATCAGAGTTTGAACACCATCCCTACCATTTATCACAACTAAGCTTTCTTCAAATAATATCTTCTAAGCTTTCTTTTTTGAGAACTTACTAGATACCAAGTTCTTTTTTGAGAACTTACTATTAGATACTAATAGATGAATGTAAATCATCCTTGTAAATTTCTCTGAAGGGGTGATATTATTCTGCTTTTACCATCACACTGTACTGAAGGAATGACCTGGGATAAGCACATTACTTCTTTGGCTCTTACACAGCTCATTTATGAAATGGAGATAATATCTTCATACATGGCCCTGTAGATTGAGAACCCATGTATGCATAGAACTGTGCCTAGGATTACATAAGAGGTATTTTTTTTTAAAAAAAAGTTTTTATATTTTTAAAACTTTCATATGATTATTTCATATGAATGTCATATTTCCATAGTAGATTGACAGCAGTGTTTGTTAAATGGCAATGATTTGCAGGATTTTAGAAATTCAACCTGGTGGTACACAAAACTGTGTTTGGCACTTGTAGTGGGTTGAATGATGGCCCCAGAAAGATATATCCAAGTCCTAATATCCAGGCCCTGTGAATGTTACTTTGTAGATGTAATTAAGTTAATTAAGATGAGATGAGATCATCCTGGATTACCCATGGGAGACTGAAATCCAATGACAAGTGTCTTTATTAGAGATAAAAGAGGAGAAGATATAAACACAGAAGGGAAGGCCATGTGAAAACAGAAGCAGAGGTCAGAGTTATGCAATCACAGTCCAAGGAACACTTTGAACCACCAAAAGCTCGAAGAGGCAAGGAAAGATTGTCCCTTAGAGCTGTCAGAGCTTGACTCAACCAACAACTTGATTTCAGACTTGCCTTCAGAACTGTGAGAGAGTAAATTTTTGTTGTTTTAAGCTACCAAATTTGTTGTAATTTTTTATAGCAGCCACAGGAAAATAATACTGAGATATCCTCTCTTTTCATTGTGAGCACATTTTCCTTTACCATATTGAGCATAGTTACACTAACTGTTTTCCAGTCCTTGTCTAATAACTAACATCTGAACCATCTCAGGGTTGGCCTCTGTTGACTGTCTTTTCTTTTGAGAATGGGTTATATTTTCATTATTTTTCATATGTTTAGTAATTTTGAATTGTGTTCTGGACATTACTAATATAATGTTTTGGATTCTGTTATATTCCTTCAATGAATGTTGATGTTTATAACCCGCATTAACTTGGTTAGTGTGTGACAGCTCAAATCTCAGTTTCGGTATTCTATATTCATCTGGGCTGCTTTTAGTTTGAGTCATGCCTATGTGGTTCAGGCCCAAAAAGAGACTTGGGTAGGGTTTATATGCTATTAAGGGTTCTTCTCTGGCTCTCACCAGCTTTAGGGTGGAGAGACCCTCATGGCAGACTCCACTAACTCTTCAGCAGCTGTGGTTATTCCAGGTTTCATCACCTTGTTCCTTAGGCCAAAAAAAGTTTGTGGGTTTTCTATAGTTTTAGCTTTCCAACATCATGATTGGAGTCTCCCATCAGGACAAATTCTCACAAATGGGGAATTCAACTCATGAATACTCCTTCTTCCAAGTTTTGAGTCTCCTCAAAAATCTCTTGCTTATATTCACACTCCAGTGCTCTCACGTGGTTGTTTTGAGAGCATTTTGTCCAGAGTTTATAACTATGATTTGTAGGAGCATCATTATATTGAAAGATTACTCCTCTGTCCTGGAAATGTAAACTAGCATTTAGCTGTAGGTAGAAAGTGCTTGAAGCCCTTGGACAAATATGGCCCAATGTAGTCTTCAACAACAATCACTATGAATTATTCTCATCATAACACTGTGTGAAGTAATTGTTAATATTATTATCTCATTGCTCAGATACAGGATGAGAGCTCAGAGAAGTTAAATAACTTACCTAGTACCTCATAGCCAGTAATTGGAACTTTTATCAAATGAAGTGAGTTTCAGTTGGGAGAGTTGTCTAGGTATTTCGTTCCTGTTCTCCCTTGAATTTTGCATGACCCTGAATATCTAAGCTTCATTGGTTTGCATCTGTTAATGGAGATTTATAATCATACTTCTGAACCCCTGTGGCTTCTTTTTGTTAGGAGAAATGAACTTGAAGAAGTTATGGAAGTGTCTGGCTCAGGTTCAATTTGGGAGCAGATACATTAGCCAACAACAACTGCTATTTAAGTGGGGATAAGAGAAGGACCCATGGGACCCCCAAATCCTCTACTAGGCTACCACAAAGACACCCAGCTCCCACCCTTTACTAACTATATATTTTGATCAATTATTTTCCCTTTGAATCTCAGTTTCTTCAAGTGCAAATTAGGTAAAATAATTCCTAATCCCCAAACTGGGAGAAAATTCTATGAGGAAGCTGACTTTCACATGCCTGATTTTATACTTCACAAACAGCAGGAAATAGATTTAACTTGGCAGAATTGGAATAGTGGTCTGCATGTGCAGTCCAGAGAGAGAGGAGACAAAATTCAGCAACACAGACGAGATCAACAGTTTCTCTTTGTGTTTTCCCATGACACAGTTTTCCTTTCCTTTCAGATGGCCGGGAGTGAGGCTCCCACCTGGCTGGGAGGCCAGTCTCCAGACAACAAGCCGTTGTACTCCATCCTCCATGCAGTCTCACACCACCACCCTCTCTCTAGAGTGTGGCCTCGGGCTTTGGCAAATGGTTAGGCAGCTGACAAGGGTGCACTCAGTTTCCAGGGAAGTGGCTTATTCTTATTATTTGATGCTTCCTTTTCATTTTTTATTTTCTTATGTTTGTCCTGCCCCAGGGAAGCACATGCAGTTGGTGCTAAATTCTTACAAGGGAAAAAGCCGTAGATAGTAAGTAGAATTTGTAATTCCCCAGTCTCTGTAGGAATGGGTTTAAATGAACAGGACTGTTTGTTTATAATTCTTTGGATTTACACTTGGAAATATTGGCTCCTCTAAGGTTTGTCACACAGGTTTTATTATCTCCATTTAACACATAAGGAAACTGAGGGTCAGAGATGTTGTGACTTGCGCAAGGTCCCACTGCTTTTTAGTGCAGAGCTGACGCGCATTAAGGTCACTTGGAAAGATGAACTGTAGCTGGGTGATGATCATTGATTCAGACTCCTCCTTAGGCTTTTACCTATGATTTTGTAGCTACAGTCCAGATAAGGGCCTGAATCTTATATTTTCTCAGAGATTTTGCCTTGGGGTTGTTCGTACGGGAACTTGGAGTGTGAGGAGCAAGTGTATGCGTCATTTTTTTTTTTGTATTTTAAATGTGTCTGTGGGGCTACACAAGAATAGATGTATACTGAGCCATCAGTTTCAAGTCTGTTTTCACTCACCATTGTATCTCTGGCATATAGCTCCTGTTTCTACAATATCACAGCTGCTTCCCTCCCAGTACGATTATTTCCTGTCTCCTGTATGCCCAAGAACAACAAGAACAAGCAAAGATGTAGAGTAGCACATGCAGAGTGTGTCTTTTGAAACTTTAAGTGAGTTCTCGCCGGCTGATAATCCCAGCTCCCAAGACAGGCTCTCCACTTCTCCTATGCTGCTCTGCTGAAGGATTTCTCTGGAAAGGTCTCTGAGTCCATGTCTGTTTGGTGACAGCTGTCCAAATGTAAGAGGTATTATGCATTTGGAAAATGAAGTTATTTGGCTGAATTGATGGTGTGTGACCGTGAGTGGCAGATGTCTGTTTTTGTGCTGGGCACTACACCCTCACTTCTCCTGATTTCCAAAGCAGATGTGTTAGAGAGAAATGGATTTGATACAAATAGCATTTCCCTTTGTAGGAAAGAGTAACATTATTCTGAGTGTGTTAAGTCCTGCCATGAGAGTCTGTCTGCCCTAATGCTGGTCCCCACCTTTTTCATCTCTGAAAGGCTTTATGGTTTTTCTCTTTGACTTCATCATGGGAGTCCAAAGGCTCTGTGGACACTGAAGGATTTTCTTGCAAGCCACATCTCTGAGCCTGTGCAGAGTAGACATTTCCCTTCAGAGCTTCAGTATCTGCTACAGCCCTGGTTTGGCTCAGGTAGAATGAGATCTGGTAGGTCATTTTGGGTAGAGTTGTATGCACAAGGAAAAGTGGCCAATGGGAGTCAAATGCCACGTCATTCTTATCATCGAGGCATGTCCCCTAAACCCAGCACAGACCTTTCCAACAAGGTAGGCTACAGTGTATGGCCGATCCTATTGCCTAAGGAATCTCTCTCACACATAAAAACCCACTTCTTGAAGCTTGTGTTTTCTGATCAGTAAGATGAAAATGCACAAGCAAGCACAGGGGAGGAGAAGAGAGAATAGAGTATGCTGGAGTAGGCCAGAGAGGCCCAAGGTGAGCTTGCTGATTTGATCTCACAGAGACATCAAGAAGAAAGGACCACAGCCACATGTATGGCCTTAATCACGCAGTGACTCTGCTCATTAGAAAACATGACCTGTTACTACCCTTGGCTTTGACCATAGGAATTAGCATTTCTCCATCCTGAGGAAGAATGAAGTTGAAGAATAGAGAAGATAGTGTCTGCCCTTGCTTCTTTACCTAAATAAGCGTTTAAACATCACACCTTCCCCAGGTCCTTGATGACATAATCAAGGGAATATAGAAATATGAGAAAAAAAATCTATATTAGCAGCAGAACTAAAGAAGAGTGCCATCCATGGGCCAGGCATTCAAATAATTTCTCCAAGATAGAATACAAAAGGGGCCAAAGTAAAGGGAACACTAAAAGCTAGTCCAACCCTCCTTCTGCAAATTGCAGTAGAAAATAAATAGAAGAGATCTGGCCAGAACTCTACTATCACCAGCTGGTTTGGAAGGGCAGAGGCTGGTGGATAGAAGACATCTGAGGAACACTGAACTTTGAATTTCTTTTCACTGCTGTTGAACTTTGCAAAGCTGGGTGGCCCCAGAGAGTAAGTGGAGATACAGCACCAGGAAAGAGACCAGCTACTACCACATTGTGGTAGTAGGACATTGTGGAATGTTCTCATTGTGGAATGAGGACAGGACAAACAGAAGATGTCAAACTCTAGATGGTTGCTAGGTTGGGAAGTTGCACATATTGTCAGTGTGATGGATGGATAATCAGACTACACAGCTCTTAGCATCTCTTACTAACCTGAGAATGTTTGACTGTGTGAATTAAACCTAAGTTAATTCAACTTGGGTTTCAAGTTCTACACTCTTGCTTTGTAGGTTTTGATCAACTGCCCTAAAGGAATGATATGGAGTATACACTAAAAACATGCTTTCAGAGGGAGTGAGGGATTAATGTTGGTTCTGATCCAACACATTACACGTATTTGAACATTGACTGCGTACTAGGTAATGGGAATCCAGTGATAAAGAATACATCATCATGTTTTACAGAGGCTCAGAATTCAGTGGAGAAGACAGACACACTGGGTTACAGTGTGATTAAATGGTATAATAGACCACTCCTTAAAGTGCCTGGAAACACAGATGAAGGGTAATTAATCTGCCTCAGAGAAAGCTACAGAGATGAGTTTTCAACTGGGCCTTGAGTATTAACTCATGGTATTAACTCATCACACATGACAAGAGAGCAAATAATCTAGTATGATTGAAACATAAGGTGCCTAAAGGGAACAGTAGGTCATCCAAGTGGAAAAGTTGGATGAAGCCAAACTAAAGAATTTGTGCTTTATTCTGCAGTAAGTGAGGAGCCTTTCAACTCAATTCTTAGAATGTAGCTCTTACGGCAAAGTCAAAAGAAGACTTCTAAGCAAGATGTAGAGTAAATGCATACAAAGGTTTCAACCCTCCAGTCCAAACACAGAAATGATCAATAAAATACAATAAAATATATAGATGTACTACACATAAACATAAATAAACAACAAAAATCCCTCCCTCATTAATTCTCCTCCAAACTACTCCCATGGTCCAAAGTACAGAGGAAGCCCACAGTGTTAATTGGAGGTCATGCCTGCAGCCAAGGAAGGAACAGGAACATGACTTCCTGTAAGCAGTGAGGTCTGAATGTTCACCCAGATGGTGGGAGGTGGGTATCTTGTCCCCCTGCATGAAGCCAGGGGCTGGATTTATGTACACTGACTCATGCAGAGCAGGAGTATAACAGAGAAGGAGGGTAAATGACTTTAAGGCAAGTCTTCCTGGAGTTCCTCATATGTGACCTTGGACAAGTTACTTATCCTCCCTCTGCCTCAGTTTTCTCATCTTTAAAATGGGGATACTGATAGTGTCTTCTTTGTAATTTTGCTATGGAGAAAAAATGAATTAAGTGTGTAAAGTGTTTATACCTTATTGGGACAGAGTGCTCAGTAAGCATTGTCCTTTATTAGAGGGAAAGCTAGTATAGACCTGCCAGCCTGTCCAGGTTTGTGTCAAAAAAGAATTTGCCTTTGGTAGATGGGGGACGTAGAGACAGGCAACTGGATCTAAACTGCATGCTGTTGGTAGTGTAACCATTTTGGTTCCTAGTGATCACGATCCAAGATTTCAAAGAGCTCAAAAGCCACTCAAAACTAATAGGAATAATAATTATTAGCCATTCTCCATTTCATGCAGATCTAATGAAGATTAATGGGTTCTTTCATGTTCTGTGCTTTGAGATTCTTATAGCAAAAATGTTAACATGATTCTAAGGCAGAGATTTTTAATTGTTTCTTTTTGTGTCATGGGCTCCTTGGGAGTTTGGTGAAACCTGTACCCTCTTTCTTAAAATAATGTTTTTAAATGCATAAAATAAAATATATAAATATATTTTGATATATAGTTACATTGAAATATAGTTATCAAAATATAAAAAAGAACCCAGATTTGCAATATGGCAACATATGTTCTTTTAATTAATACGTTAAATCAAAAATATCCAGCATTGGGTCTAATAACTGCTTTCAGTAAGATGATGCAAAAATATCTGTGATTTTTATTAGTGACAAAATCATGGATACTATTAAGAATTGTCATGTTCAGAATTCAAATTTACCCCTTTAGCTTAAGAATCAAGCCCCACTTAAGGCCTCTATGAAATCATTTCCAGTGTTGACACAGCAGATTCTGTGTATCTGGTAGTGGTGGGCAGGGGGATATCTAATGACTGTATGAGTAGGTGGCACAGAGAAGGTACTCAGTAAATATTTATCAATGAATGAATGAGTGAATGAGTGAATGGTTGAATGAGTGAATGATTTACCTGAAAAACAAGCAAAGGAAAATATTTTTCTCTACTCCCCATGCATTTCCTGCCTTCTTATTTCTTTTTGTCCCCCACTTATACATGTATGTGTTGATTGCACTCTTATTTCTTTTTATTTATTTATTTATTTTTATTTCAGCATATTATGGGGGTACAAATGTTAAGGTTACGTATATTGCCCTTGCCTCGCCTCCCCCCTCGAGGCAGAGCTTCAAGCCTGACCATCCCCCAGATGCACTCTTATTTCTTGAACAACTACAACATGAAAGACACTGGGGTTTGTAGATGACATCAAGATGAATGAATAAGATGTGAACCTGGCCCTAAAAGAGGGCAGAGCCTAAGAGGATATGATGGAAACCCAGAAAAACCTCACCTGTGTTTAGCATATGACCATTTTTACCAATTGCCTATTTTTTTCCTTAAGACTTCCCATAAAAGCTGAGAAACCATCAAGGCAAATTTCAAAGTTGCCAATAATGAAATAGCAGCCGAGTTGCAATAGCTGAAAAAGAAACCTGTCACACACAGGGCTTGTTCTAACTACGCAATTTGCAGAGCTGAGTTTGGAAGAAGTAGGTCAGTTTGCAGAGTTAGCTGCCACAAGATTCTGCAAACAGCTGCCTTAGCTGGAACCTATGTTTGCTAGGGGAAAAATCACAGATGGGACCTCTTTAAAATATTCCAGAGTGGTGCTTGCTATTGAATTTTTAAAAGATTATTTTACGAGATGTTTTTATATGGACTTATTAAGAAATAGGTCACTTCTCCCGCAAAGTTTGATAACACCTGATTGGATGTGAAAATCTTCTTCCAACTGTTACCACTAAACTTTTGGTCATGCCTGCTCTGCTGTTGGTTAAAGAAGTCTGCTACACAAATACAGTTGTAGTGCTGGTTGATTGCAAGGGAAACTTCTACAATGGTCAGCTGGCTGGTCAAGTGTGTGTCCATAGCTGATCAGGAAATCTTACCTATTCTTCACTTTCCTGGTAGAGAAGTCCATGATCTAAAGTAGTGGTTGGCAACCTACAGTTCACAGGCTATGGCCTGTTTTTGTAAATAAAGTTTTATTGGAATGCAGCCATACCCATTCATAACCTAAAATATTTGCTATCCAGCCTTTTATAGAAAAAGCTTGTAATCCCCTTGATTTAGAAGGTCAACAGTTCAGGTGCATCTTTCTGCTCATGAGATGGCTGGGATTTCCAGGATGTGCTTAGGGACGGTGGAAATCAACACTGTGGCTGACTTAATTCAAATTTGCCTCTTCTTTTTCAGTCTTAAGCCCTATAAAGACGTTATGCTGGAGGGTATCCAAATCTGCTCCATCTAAAGGGAAGTATTTTGTATTGTTGAAAGTATAGCAAGAATAAGACTGGTTCTTCAATAACTATAATATAATGATGAAATTAGTAAGAAATGATGAAAGTGGTAAGAGAGATACAGAGAAGAGTATGTTGGGAGCTCAGTGTGGGAAAAATTACAGGTTTCCAGGAAAAAAGAAGGTTTTTAATCCAAGTTTTGAAGTATGAATAGAATCTGAATAAGAACCTCATAAAAGGAGTCAGAAGATACATATGATCTGTGGGAAAATCACCCAATGTCTTAGGTCTTCTACATCCATTTTATCAATGCACCTAATGAAGATTTATTAATTTTCTAAGTCACAGGTGTGGCATTATGGAGATCCAAAAACAGTGGCCAACTCTTCCCTCCCCCCCATTTCTCTCAATTTCATGCCTAAATGACCCCAAAAATATACAAAAGAGATCAGCAAAGGAAAGTAGGGGAAATGGTACACATATGCTACACCCTTTAAGGAATTTCTCCTAGAGTTAGAGAAACTATCACTAGATTAAAGAAAGGTACCAAGGGTCACAACAAGAGATGTGGAAAGTTAAAACACCAGAGCAGCACTGCTTCTCTAACGTGGAGAGGTGGTATCTAAAAGGAAAGGTAAATCGTGGTGCATATGGGAAATACTACATATGAATTTCATTCCTCTGTTGAAAAGCAGCTGCCTCCCTGGTCAAAGATGGTGACACTAATAGGAAGCTGGTAAGCAACAAGTCTTCTCCATGACATGGTGTAATTTTTCCCTGATAGAATGGGTAGTGTCACTAGGACAATTAGCAGAATCACATTGTCTACTTGCAGCCAAGGTCAAGTTTCATAGAATATAAAATAAAAGATAACTGGTGCCCATCTTGGTAGTTTCACCAAACACAAAGTGAAAACAAGGCTGAGACCAACAACAGCACCCAGCTTTCTGTCCAATCTAATCCATGCAGCCGGTTAGATCTTTTAACTGATAGTGAAAAAATCATGATGCTATAAGAGCATGCAGTTAGACAACAGGTAAGTTAGGGAGATTCTTCACACTATCTTTCACAAATACTAGACAAGGATAGAGGTATCTTTATTTTATGCCAAAAACATAAGTAAAAGAAACAACTTGAATTCCATGGGAAGATATTTCAACATAAAAAAGAAAAGAAAATATAAGATTCAAAAGAAGGTATCTTAGAAAAAAATACAAGTACCTTTAGATAATGTGTTTTCTGCTCTCTGTGAAGGGTAAGTAGAAAGATAAGTAGTTATCACAACAGTCTAAGATGAAATGTTGTAGCCTGAGATAAAGAGAAAATATAAGGAAACCAGTAACGGCAGTGCAAAGTTTTATATTGCATTAGAAACCTAAACCTAACCAGTGGTATATATTATAACTTGGGAAGCTCTAGAATGCAGAGTACAAGAAAAAGTGATGAAAACAGTGAGAGAGAACATTACAACTCATGTCTAGAGGATAGGCAACTGAGATTCATGACATAAGAGAATTGGTCTTCGGGAGAAAGAGAAAGGAATAAATGTTATATAACAATCAAAGACAAAATTGAATACAGCTTTCCTGAGCTGAAGAAAAAACTGAACCTACTGATGTACAGGGTTCAGCTAGTTGTGGGCAAATTTAACAGAAAAAAACCAACTCTGAGCTATCTTTCTATATATATTTTTTAAAGTAAGGATAAAGAAAGGACCCTACAAGTATAAAGTCTGTACGAACAGTTACCTATAAAGGCAGTTCATTAGACTGGCAATATTTTTTTAAAAAAATATGTCCCTTATGTTCCCTTTTTCTTTACTCATTCTTGAAAGTGAAGAAATTTGTCCAGTCCCCAGCCCACCATTGTTCCTTCCTGGATCTTTGCAAAGTCTCCTTAACGGTCTCCTTGCTTCTTCCCTGATCTGCCTGCCACAGTCTTCTTTCACACAGCAGCCACAGAAATTTCTTGTTCATACACACACCAGGTGAAACCACTTTTTTTCTGTTTGCTTTTATGGCATCTAAATCCCCCCAGTCCACCCATCTATCCAACAAATATTTACTCAGCACCTACTCTGGGCCAAATGCTGCTCTAGGCACTGCAGATACATCAGTAAGCAAAAGAGGCCAAGTTTCGACTTCTATGAAACTTTAAAGTATTTTCAGAAACTTTCTCCTAGTGTGGGAAGCAAAATAATGCATAAATATTGACAAATAAATTTAACAAATATGAACCAATAGGGGAAAAGCTGTTGTGTAGACCAGAGGCATACATTTGCTTTGTTTCACAGATTGGCTGTGCTTTATATGCCGCGTTATTTTGTTTATCTTTGGTGGTTATACATCAATCAACACTTCTAATCCAAGGGCATAGATGATAGAGGAGCCCAAGAAGTAGCTAAGCATGTAGACTGAAGAGCAAATAAAGAAGTATTTAGGTCTGTGTTGGTAAATTTTAACTTGGCACTTTTAGCTTATAATAGTGAAAACATGCTCAAAGCATTAGTCTTTAAATTCCCTCAGGATAAAAAACGTTATTGTAATTCTGAAACTCTCTAGCTCTATGATTATTTTTTTTTCCAATGGAATTTACTTGCAGAATGTATTTTTAAAAATTTGATGAGCTGTTTAAAACACAATAACTCAGTTATAACAAAACAAACCATAGATTATTATAGAGCTTCTTGCCAACATAATAAGACAAGAAAAGAGACATTCTTGGTAGACATATCGGAAAAGCAGAGACAAATTTATTATTGTTAAGTGGTAGGAAAGTCTACGTGGGGGAAGTCTACATGGGGAAAACCCATGATGACCAAGTTAAAAGCTATTCAGATTAATGTGAAAGTTCAGTAATATGGCCAAACACAAGAGAAATGTCAAGATATTAACACCTTTCATATATGCCTCACAAAAACAGAGATAATGGAATGGATTTAAAGGGTACCATTTATATAATGAAATAAAAATAAAATGTCCAGGAATAAACTTAACAAGAGGATAATTTTTATGAAGAAAAATATAAACTTCACTGGAAAATATAAAGAAAAATTTAAAAAATAAGAAAGACAAATAATGAAGAGACACATCAAGTTCTTGGATTAAAAAGATGGAATTTCATAAAGACTTCTATTTAATTTCCCAAACTTAATATGTAAATTTAGGGAAATCCCAATACACATGCCAAAATAGTTTTTTAGAGCCTAGAAGGATGACAAAATAATTTTATATTTTATTTGGAAGAAGATATAGGATTATAACCAAGAATATTTTGAAAACAAATTGTAATGTGATACACCCTAGGTATTTAAACATATTATGAAGGATGCACTATTAAAACTGTGTGGTGCATCTAGAAACCAATAGATCTTTTGCATATAATAGAAAGCATAGAAATAGATTTAAGTACAAATAAATATTTATTACCCAGGGTGTTGACATTTTAAATAGATAAAAAGATGGTAGATTATTCAATAAATGACTCCAGAGTTAATTATTTGAGAAAAATTTAAATTGCTGTTTAATACCATGCACCAAAATAAATTCCAGATAGACTAAAGAATATAATTGAAAAAGTCAAAACATAAAACTATGTGAAAAAAATGTTGGTAAATATGTAATCTAAAGTTTAGTAAGGGACCGTCCTAAATATAGCACTATATCGGCATTCTATAACCCCACAACAGATGTTAGATATTTTACTATCACCTCTAATGAAGATTCACGTATGTCTGAAATGGTTGGTGACCTAGTTAGGGTAGGCTTTAAAAAATTATTTATGAGAAATTAAAAGGCTTCGCAGGAAGCAATTCAATCTATGGAAAGATAAGTCAGGTATGATAAACTTGACTTAGTATCTAGGGACGGTGTTTTTAGTTAAGGATTGTTTGGGGATCCAGCGAGGCAGCTATCACAAGATTTTGTTCCTATTTAGTGCTGTGGGCTAATTACTAGGATCTGGGTAGAAAGACCTGTAAACAAACACTGAAAAGGCCATTTCACCAAAACTTACAAAACAATGTGGCACTGGCAGCCCCACTTTGGTACCATTCATAGCTGAATGAAACACAAAATGGATGTATGCGGGGAGATTGATGGGTATGTTTTGAGGCGGGATAGTCTGGAAGAAGTGGCAATAATTAATGATCCCCAAATCTCAGTAACTTATAACAGCAAATGTTTATTTCTCGTGCACATTATCAGTCCATCATTGCTCAGCTGCAGTTCTGGAACAGAATGTCTTTATCCAGGAGTCAGGTTAATAGAACATCCTCTGTTGGGGTCACTGCAGCTCTCATGGCAAAGAGTAAAGAAACGTGGCAAGCACACGCTGTCTCTCAAAGCTGCCAACTGGAAGTGACACTTCTGCCTACCTTTCCCTGCCAAAGTAAGTCACATGACAAAGCCCACCATCCATGGACAGAGGAAGTGTGACCCTTTCATGGGGAGCGGTATTACTGGGGTACAGGAACATGAGGCAGATCGGTAATAAAATCTAAACACAGCCCCTTGCCCAAAGATGACTTGTTGCTCTGCAACCTACAGGGCCCTAGACAATCCCAGTCCATTTGGGAAATTGCCCTGTGGCCGCAGACCCAGCAGGACACAGAACTTTTGCAGAAAGCCGTCTGTTTGCTTTCCTTTTTCTGAGGTGAACACTCAGCCAGCAGAGCAGATGTTGGCTGCCAACGTGGTGCCAGACCCCACTGTGATGGACGGCTCCTTTGTTTTGTTTACTCTTCCAGGCAGGGTGATAAATTCTCCTTCTAATCAGGTTCCGTGTTTCTCATTCTCCGATGCACCAACCCTGCTAATGAATGATTCTCTGAAGTTAGTGGCTAAGATACAGCATGCCGTATCCCGCTCTGCCTTTGTTATGCCAAGTCATGCCCTCACTATCTCCCAAACACAAAATCGAGTTCCCGAGTATGGCGTGGATGGATGATGAAGTGTACAACAGCCTCGGGTAATTTGTTCACAGTAATTCAGGCCACTATATTTTGTCAAGTCTGCTACTGAATACATTTGGTTTAACTTGCTGAGGGAGACCGGTGCTCTGAGGCCCATCACTGCACAGTCTTGAGAGTTCCCCAGCAGTGAGTTGGAGCGATGAGAGGTGCTGTTGCTTTAGCCCTGGGTCCAGAGGCTAAAGTCCTGGGTCCTTCAGCTATGGAGGGGTCCTAGGACCTAAGTCCAAGGGAACCCACTCCCTGAGTGCCACCAGCCCATGGTTTGATAAAAATTAAATTGAGCACAGAATAGAGATTTTTTTTTCTTTTTCAATAGTGTCACACATTTTTTTAAAAATCATATTACAACCAAGACCAGACAAAAAGAGTTAAAGGAACCTGAGCTTGAGGCTGAATCTTAAAAGTGGGGCAGGCTTGGGGGCAAGCCATTCTAGGATCTTAGTCGAATGGGCAGAGAACTTCACCTTGCTGTGTGGCTGATTCTCTTGTGGGTAATGGGGTAATCCAGTGTGGTGAATATCTGAAGGGTATGAAGGTGTTGTTTGGGGAAGTGTTGGTACCACTGAAGATAAGAGAGCCCAGCTATGAAAGTACAGGTAGAAACGAGGCTCAAAGGCATTTGCATAGAAGGAAGGTGGTCACAAGATTGATTCTTTGACACCCTTTAACCTGAGAGTTGAATCAGAGCCCATGTCACTTGAAATGCAAGCTAAGTCCAGGGACTCACCTGTAGTCAAGGCAGGGCCTTGAAGAGTCGAGGGCAGCAGGGTCTAACCAGGATCAGATACTAACCAGGATCAAGACTGGGACTCTGTGGATGTCAGCTGCCCAGTCTGCAGAACATTCAAGATGTATCCTTGGGAGAAAATTGACCAGGGTTAGACTTGGCTTTGGGGACATAAAACACACTAAAGTTAAGTAACCTGTACTGGCAAGAAACCTGCATTTTTAGAACCTTGCTATAATCAATGAATGAACCAGCCACAGAGAAAATAAAAGAAATGTTGATAAAAGTGTAACTGATTATGACTCATTTACTTTCCACCTGGACTATCTTGGCCAAAGATGGTTTGTCAGGAACAGAGACCTACTTGAACCACCTTAAGAAAAGGGAATGATTATGTTAAGTGCAATAGATAGAAGTAGCCTAAGAACCTGAAAATTCAAGAAATATCTTTGTCTTCTGAAATAATCTCTCTCCCACGTCCCTAATTCTCCAATAGCATCAGAAAACTTTGGTCCAAATTCTTTCTGTAGGGCACCCTCTCCCTCCTATAGGGGCACAGTTTTGATGTTACGCAGCATGAAGTATCAGTGGGATGGATTTTGGGTTTCAGTTTCTGGTCTTCATAGGTTGCTGCTGAGATGTCCATTGTTTCTTTCTTGTCACATGGTTTCTCATCTCTTCTCTTCTCAGTGAGTCTGATTCATTCTTTCTGAACAGACTAGTTTCTTATTTTTGCTTATACATCGTCACCAATGGCTACTCCAACATGGTATACCCAGTCCTGAGATTATATGACCTGCATGTAGAGAACTTATGGTAAACTACCTAGAACCCCAGCCCCAATTCCAATTTCCTAGGAGAGAAGACCCTACTGTTCCCACTTGGGGCAGGCCTGACTAGCTGTAGCTTAAGGGAGTGGAGGTACATGACACTAATAGGACGCTGAAGATTGTCGCGCCCAGCAATCAGGACGCAACAGCTTTGGAGTTCTTCCACCAGCGGTTTATCGGCACAGCTTCACATCTACGACTTATTCATGGCGAGAGATGCCGAACGGGAAATGAGCTCCACTTAAGTACCCTCAGCCAGGACCTCCCCCAGCACGTGTTCTCTGATAGGCAGGGCGGAGAGAGCAGTTACGCACGTGCTGGGCACAGCTGCCTCCCAAGCGGGATCCCTGTGCTGCCGGCTCCCCACA